>JALJCO010012664.1:0-26436 GCA_023101725.1 Atherinomorus stipes
AACAGAAATGAGACACCCATACCCCTCTGTCCTAACATTATTGAGACACCCCTACCCCTCTGTCCTAACATATTGAGACACCCCTACCCCTCTGCCCAAACGGGATTGAGACACCCCTATCCCTCTACCCAAACGGGATTGAGACACCCCTACCCCTCTGCCCAAACGGGATTGAGACACCCCTACCCCTCTGCCCAAACGGGATTGAGACACCCCTACCCATCTGTCCTAACAGAAATGAGACACCCCTACCCCTCTGCCCAAACGGGATTGAGACACCCCTACCCATCTGTCCTAACAGAAATGAGACACCCCTACCTCTCTGCCCAAACAGGATTGAGACACCCCTACCCCTCTGTCCTAACATTATTGAGACACCCCTACCCCTCTGCCCAAACGGGATTGAGACACCCCTACCCATCTGTCCTAACAGAAATGAGACACCCCTACCCCTCTGTCCTGACATTATTGAGACACCCCTACCCCTCTGCCCAAACGGGATTGAGACACCCCTACCCCTCTGTTCTAACAGGGCTGAGACAATCCGTCCCCTCTGTCCTAACAGAATTGAGACACCCCTACCCCTCTGTCCTAACAGGACTGAGGCACCCCTATCCCTCTGTCCTAACAGAATTGAGACACCCCTACCCCTCTGTCCTAACAGGACTGAGGCACCCCTATCCCTCTGTCCTAACAGGACTGAGGCACCCCTACCCCTCTGTCCTAACAGAATTGAGACACCCATACCCCTCTGTTCTAACAGGGCTGAGACAACCCTTCCCCTCTGTCCTAACAGAATTGAGACACCCCTACCCCTCTGTTCTAACAGGGCTGAGACAACCCTTCCCCTCTGTCCTAACAGAATTGAGACACTCCATACCCCTCTGTCTTAACAGAATTGAGACACCCATACTCCTCTGTCCTAACAGGACTGAGGCACCCCTACCCTCTGTTCTAACAGGGCTGAGACAACCCTTCCCCTCTGTCCTAACAGAATTGAGACACCCATACCCCTCTGTTCTAACAGGGCTGAGACAACCCTTCCCCTCTGTCCTAACAGAATTGAGACACCCCTACCCCTCTGTTCTAACAGGGCTGAGACAACCCTTCCCCTCTGTCCTAACAGAATTGAGACACCCATACCCCTCTGTCTTAACAGAATTGAGACACCCATACTCCTCTGTCCTAACAGGACTGAGGCACCCCCTACCCCTCTGTCCTAACAGAATTGAGACACCCATACCCTTCTGTTCTAACAGGGCGGAGATACACCCTTCCCCTCTGTCCTAACAGAATTGGGACACCCCTACCCCTCTGTTCTAACAGGGCTGAGACAACCCTTCCCCTCTGTCCTAACAGAATTGAGACACCCATACCCCTCTGTCCTAACAGGACTGAGGCACCCCTACCCCTCTGTCCTAACAGGGCTGAGACAACCCTTCCCCTCTGTCCTAACAGTTTGAGACACCCATACCCCTCTGTCCTAACAGGACGGAGACACCCATACCCCTCTGTCCTAACAGGACTAAGGCACCCCTACCCCTCTGTCCTAACAGGACGGAGACACCCCTACTCCTCTGTCCTAACAGGACGGAGACACCCCTACCCCTCTGTCCTGAGGGGTCTGGGACAGTCTGAGAACTGACCCTGCAAACGAAGGATGCAAACTGAACCAGACTGAGCTGCTGACTGTTTCCAGGGCAACCAACCTGATTCATCTCTGTTTCTCTGAAGGAATTAATAAATCTGTGCTGGTGAATGTCGAGGGAACAAGTCTGCTGGCAGGCGGCCAGTTTTAAACTCTGAGTCCGACCTGCAGACCTTGCAGGTTTTAGGATTCTCCGGACCTCAGTCTACCGTGGTGGATCCACAATCCTCTTCAGGTCTGAGCAGAGGACTGAATCAAAGCCGTCCATGTTTTTTTTGTGCTGACCAGTTATCTCTGTTTGCTTTGTGCTCGCTGGACGTTCACACGCCTCTGCAAGGACGTTGCACAGAAGTTCGTCATGCGTGTTCGTTAAACACGGACCTCCAGCCGGGAGCTGAGTGGCAGCATGAAGACCGGGCCGGCTCTGTCCAGGAGCAAGTAGAAAACCACGAAGCAGAACTTGCTTTAAGAAGCAGTTATTTTTACCTAAACCTTTTACCAGAAAGTAAGCGAGACTACTGGAGACGAATGCGGAGGACGTCCGGACCGTCCTGGCCGGTTTCGACCACACGGAGCTGGGTTTGGCCTCAACGATCTGCTGCTGCCATGTGTGTGACCAGAAGCTGCACACGGGCGGTTTTTACAGCACTTCTGGGATTACGCTTCAATTTTTTATATGGAACAGGAAGGAGAGTTAATGTTACACTATGAGCCCGGTCCATATATAATCTGAAACAGGTGGCACGGCCATCCGAGCAGCCCGACGCGCCTCTGGGTTCCCGTCAGTGATGAATAACCAGGAGAAGTTATTAAATCTGTCCTGAAACACATCATCAGGATCATTAATCAGCACAAATGCCTCTAGATGAGACCTAAAAGGCTAAAAACACATATTAAGTGTCTCAGATTTGACTAAATTTGGCCGTTTTCTCTCTTTTTAATCCCTCTTCTTCTTTTCTTCTGTTAAACTTGAGAAAATCTAAAACGGGACTCTGGATTTTCTCCTTCATCATTTTTGTGGCCACCATGTGGAAAACTTACAGCACCCAGAAGCTGTTTTAATGCACATATGCGCATGTCTTTTACTCCCTTAAACTTCAAAGCATATAAACCTTTTAATCGTCAAATATTTATTTTATTGAAGATGCGCAGAAAAGGTTTGACTGCTCAGATAAATTTGCCTTTTACGAGGACGTGGCTCGCCACATAAATCAGTAATTTATGTGGAGAGAGGAGGCCAGAGAGAAGGACAGGACGGTGTAATTCGTCTGCAGCACCAACAGGAGAATATTTAACGGTGCTCTGTGTCGCTGTGCCCGGCCCGAGCAGGAAATACCGCTCTTTGCTCCAGGTCACGTGACTCTGAGGGATGAGATGGGATGGTAATAGCATTATCTCACAGTTGTACAACTACTATCTCCCTCTGCCCTTGTGGATGAGCTCTAAATATAGCCGGCTAATCCTTCTCACCGCTTTGAAATTCAACTTCTGCTTGTTTTGTGGAAGGACTTCTTCTTCATGCTCCCCTTTAATCTTTTGGCAGATCTTTGAGAGATAAACGTCGGAGGTTTGCACAAGAATACATAGAAAAGTCTCATGCAAAGGAAACTTTCTGCAGAAAACAGGACCAGAGTTCTGCAGATGCTCTCGTGTCAGATTATGACTCTAAAATGAATGTATCTATAGATATAGCACCATAAAGACCAACCAGAACCAGAATTTATTACTAACATGAACTTTGTAGAAATTCCTCATCTCCAGTTATTTCTGCTGCTATTTACCTTCTATCCTCACAAACCAACTCCACTTCAGCTGCAGCAGAAAGCTCTTCTTTCTTTATTCCAGCCATAGAAGATCATTATTGTTCTTCTTTTCAGACGCACATAGAACTTTCTGCTCACTTGTTGATCTTTGGCTGCTCCTGATTGGACGTTACCACAACTTAAGCTCTCTGATTGGTGGAAAGTTGGGCAGGAAATGTCTTCATCATCATCTCCAGTCTAGATAGAGGTCTCTTTAGCAACATAGTAGTGATTGTGATGTTTTTAGGGATGAAGAAATGGGATAAATAATGGTGTTACTGTGGAAAGGTACGCAGTTGAGCAATTGAAATTCTTTTAGGGGTGGCCAGAGAAAATGTCAGGGTGGCCAAGGGTTATTAAGGGGATCAATTTTATTTCTTTCAACCTTGACCTCTCATCTCTAGGAATTTATACGTGCATTCACTCACTAGCGACATTTCTGCATCACTCTGAATCCTTTGGAAGCTATTTAGATTAGTCGTAGATCCGCATGTCTATATACTGTATATAAGACATTATCTGCAGCAAAACTCCTTAATGTCACCAAATGAACAAACAAGTACTATTGTCCTGTGAGCTCAGATTTGGCTTGCTGCAGTTATTGGGGGTGTTCTCCACACGTCTACCAGCTCAGTGGTCAACCGTGTTGATGAAATGATCAGCGGGTAAATCACAAGCTCAACTTCCTCCATTGTTGTTCAGTGTGTTTGTGTCACAGGCAAATGTTATTGCCATGTTAATAGTACATAAAAGTTGATATAAAAGAAAAAATATTTTTGCTGGGGTGGCCATTTAAAGGCCTCTCCTTCCACTGAAAACCCGTTTAACTTGCTCCTTCTGAAATACGGAGGGTTTCCCCTTGTTTCTTACACATGCTGACTTGCTAGCGTTGCGTTCCCCCCCCAGTCGGCTGTGCTTCCTCATCAGAGAAACAATACGAAGAAAAGAGCGAATCGGGAACAGCCTCGCACTTCTACGTAACATTGCAAATAGCGTATCCCACGTGGGGTTTCTATCTGTCCATTGGAAGGCAGGTAACCCTCCACTACACACTAGAAGTAAAGACGGCACGACTGTAGCTTCGGAGTTGAGAAGCTAATTAGCTAACTGTTTGTTAGCATGGCGGAACAAACTTGTTTGTCGGCTCTATTTCCTGTCTGTAACAAAATAAGAGCGGAGGGCGGAGCTTCCTTCATACACTGATGGGAGGCAGCCAATCAGACGGACATTCATGAGAAGGACCCGGAAAAGCTGCCGTTGGACCACAAGCCTCTCTTCTAGTATAGAAATACAGCTGGATACAAAGATACCAGAAGGTTTTTTTAAACAGAAACGATGCAGAATGCATTCAATAATAATGGAGAACACAGAAATATTATTGAAATCACCATGGAAGTACAACTTTAAACCCATGAACAATCGGCTTTTAGTGGCCGTGGAAAAGGCTCGTCGACCCACGTCAATCAACTCGGCAAGCGACGCGGGTTTAAATCACTTTCATGCGGCTCGGCTCTGATCGGCATGCAGTGGGAACACCAGACCCGGGTTGACCTGCAATTCTACGTGATGACGTTGGGCTGTACGTTGCTACATTGTGACATTGTGCCAGTTGTGACTCATATAAAGCAGTGATTCCCAACCCTGGTCCTCAAGGCACACTTTCCTGAAGACTTTCCATTTTGCCTGCTAGGCACAGCTGATTCAAATCAAATGGATCTCTGACGAGCTCTGCACCAGTCTGCTACCGACCCATTAATGTGAATCAGCTGTGTTTCAACAGGGAAACATGGAAAGTCTTCAGGATAGCGTGCCTTGAGGACCAGGGTTGGGACTCACTGATATAACGTACCAAAACAACTCTGCTTCGGCCACAAATTCACGTCGCCTGTGTTTCATCTGCACAACAAAGTCATCTGCTGGTTTTCCTCCATTTTGAGGACAAAGGTGCAACAAGAAGGCACGTTGACCACGGCCTGACTCGCTCTCCACTGTTTACTTTCCTGATTTCTGTCGCACAGCTGACATCATCAATGCGCAACACACACTGGGGACAGAGGCCACGAAGCTCGCCATCAGGTGATCTCTTTTTTTTTTGTCAATGGGAAAGGAACGAAATACCAGTTATGAGTGCGTCGATGTGCGTTTGAAAAACCCGCATGAACGCGCTAATGTCTGTGGGAAAGTGGCTTATGCCTCCGATTGATCGTGCATCCTGGCTACTTGGCCACAGGGATACCCCTTTGGCTGATGGGAGTGTGCATGACTCTCACCCGGGAGTATGTGGGATCGAATCCGGCCCGGGCCCTCCTTGCGTACCTTGCCACATTATCATGGATTATTGTGGATTTGATAGAATCTGAATAAACACGACGTTTAGTGGCTGGATAAACCTCCTGGACGGGATAGAAATGCTGGAAACCACCGTAGATTTTGGGGGGAGTGGGTGGCGTAGTGGTAATGTCGTGGGCTTTGGCGCGGGTTTGAGTTCCCGACGCAGCACTCAGGTGAACCACTATGGACCCCTGAGCAAGGTCCTTAACCCCCCACCAACTTTAATTGGCAGCCCACTGCTTTCAGGTCAACCTGAGACGGTTAAATGCAGACAATGAATTTCCTGATTGGCTGATTGGAATAAAGTGTATATATATATATATATATATATATATATTATTGGATTTTGGATCCTGATGGTGATATCAGTGATACAGCTCGCTGGTGCTGGAGGTCTAGCGAAGTTTTAACCCTTTGAACTTTGAACCTGAGAGGACCTTATAAGTTCCCATGTGATTGTTACTCAACAACAACGGTGATAAACGATGCACGACGGAGATTATTGCAATGTGGTACATTAAATTAAACTGCAGAAGCTAGGCTACAAGCTAGCACAAAGCTTTTCAAAATGTGCAAAACACAACTGAAGTTATACCTACAGATGTAAAACATGAATACACGGCATAATAACAGCCTCTTTACAACATTTCTGTCTCCACAGCCATAACCCCGCATCACACCAGCACAAAATACATATCAAACGAAAGCAGAGACTCTGCAGAATCCAAACATGCGCCGCAGTCGTCTACACTAAAGATTACAGAGATAGAGGCCGATAAGCAGCAACAGCAGAAACCGCTCAGCCACAAAGTTATGGGAGTTATGGGTCTGAGTACCCACAAACACCATGTAAGGACGCTGTGAGGGCGTGTGCCGAAACAGAAGTCATAAAAGCTGCAGTTTGAGGCTGTTTTTGTTTTGTTTTTTAAAAGATATTTATAATGAAAGAGTAATAATAATGTGGAATGATGGAAAATATTATTGCCAACTGTGCAAAATTGTTCCAAAATGGTCATTTTGGAAACCTTTTGTACAAAAAAAACCAAACTGTAATTGTGTTCTGCTTTACTTTAGAATGGGAGGTCTCTGCAGAAACAATGGGAGCATATTGTACGTTGGACTGAAAGAGATTAACAGCTTCTAAAGCATCATTTCAAAGAGTTGCTGATGCTAAAAGTGTGTTTTTTTAATGCAAAGTTTGAAATTTTGCTGTGCCATCTTCATTTGCTCCTCACCAGTAACAAATATACGTATAGTTTTCTTTAATTTGACACCAGATTTATTGAAATAGACCTTGTGGTTGCAGAGATGCACTTCGTTTTAATTGAAGTCTGCAGTTTCGAGAAAAGTTTGCTCCTCCAATGAAGAGTTCCACCTAAAAGTTTCATTTCTCGCTTTTTCTAGAATATTTCTTGTTAACCTGCAGAATGACGGTTTTATAGCGAACGTCCCCTCTGAGGACTCCAGGAGGTCCAGGACCCGGTTCAGGTCTGTGCAGAGGTGAGGAGGAGTAGCAGCCCTCTGCAGCAGGAACAGCTGATTCAGGCCTCTCTCTGCTTTATATGCTTTACTTGGATAAATGTCCTCACGTTGCTGCTCATGTTTCACAGCCACTTGGTGAGATTTATTTTTCATGCGGGCCAAGTCTCCCTTTCTCCCCTCTGAACACACTCCTTTAAAACGTCCTCCTACGTTACAGCAGGACAGAATCTGCTTCATTCTTCTGCAGGATGAAGCACCGGCAGCGTTTGTGGACAGGACTCTGCCCCCCCCCGACATGTTGGAGCAGAGATGCACGGTGGCGTGATGCAGCCAACGTGTCAGAGTCCGAGCAGGGCCGAGGAAGAACGCTGCAACAACCTCAGAAATATTTGACCTCAGCATCGAGTTCCTGTCCAAACTCTTCGTTTGACTCGATGAAATACTTTCATTCAAGCTCTGGTGGAATTACAGCTTGTGTACTATTAAAGAAATCCAGTCTGGAAGTATCACACTGAACCCTGCAGGGCTCATGCGGTGGTTTGGCTGTGATTGGAGCACCAAGACCAGCCGGTCTGGGGATCCCGAACGTGCAGCTTCCAGGTTCCTGCTGCAGCTCCAGGATGGCAGCTTCTGTAGCAGCCCTTACCAAAAAGAAGTATTCCTTAAGTACATGTCATTAAGTATACTCAATTATAGTAAAATATATCCCCCAAGTGTACTTTTATTTACCAACTGATACCAATGTACTCGCAGTATCCAAACAAGTATAGTTCTTGGGACTAAATTGGCCCACTTTAAGTATTTAAAAGTATACTTTCAAGCATACTGAAAGTAATCTTGCTATACTGTTAGTTTACTCCTGCAAATACTTAAATCTTACTTTTACTTTTAGAAAGTGCACTTTAAAGTAGACTAAAAGTAATAAATATTATATAAACCGGGGCATTGCAGAATGTGAGCGAGCTAGCACCTAAATCTTACAAGATAGGATTTTAAAAACACGATAGAATGTACATCATGAAGTATGCCACAAAGAAACCAGTATGTGTGAAAATGTACTATGAATGTACTACTAATAAAGCATATTGTTCAAAAGTTTAAATGTAAGTATAGGCTAAATATACTTAAAATTCTAGTATATTTATTAGTAAATGGAGAGTAAACTTTAAGTATATTTTTGATAAGTACATAAACAGTAAACTCAAAGTATACTGTCTTATTTAAAGTTTAAAATTGATATACTTCAAGCATACTTGCATGTACTACTTTTTGGTAAGGGAAATCCTAAAGTCCAGATTAAAATGGATCAACCACTGTAGCCAGATGATGAGACCTGGTGCAGATAAATCCAACTCGCTGCTGCCTGAAGACCTCACAGGCCAGTCTGGTCTGGTTTGGTCTGGTCTGGTCTGGTTTGGTCTGGTCTGGTTTGCTCTGGTTTGCTCTGGTCTGGTCTGGTCTAGTCTGGTTTGGTCTAGTCTAGTCTGGTCTAGTCTAGTCTGGTCTGGTCTGGTTTGCTCTGGTCTGGTCTGGTCTAGTTACTAGTCTGGTCTGGTCTGGTCTGGTTTGCTCTGGTCTGGTCTGGTCTAGTCTAGTCTAGTCTAGTCTAGTCTGGTCTGGTCTGGTTTGCTCTGGTCTGGTCTAGTCTAGTCTAGTCTGGTCTGGTCTGGTTTGCTCTGGTCTGGTCTGGTCTGGTCTAGTCTAGTCTGGTATGGTCTGGTCTGGTTTGCTCTGGTCTGGTCTGGTCTAGTCTAGTCTAGTCTAGTCTAGTCTGGTCTGGTCTGGTTTGCTCTGGTCTGGTCTGGTCTAGTCTACTCTAGTCTAGTCTAGTCTGGTCTGGTCTGCTCTGGTCTGGTCTGGTTTGGTTTGGTCTGGTCTGGTTTGGTTTGGTCTGGTCTGGTCCGGACTGGTCTGGTCTGGTTTGGTTTGGTCTGGTCTGGTCTGGTCTGGTTTGGTTTGGTCTGGTCTGGTCTGGTCTGGTCCGGACTGGTCTGGTCTGGTCTGGTTTGGTTTGGTCTGGTCTGGACTGGTCTGGTCTGGTCTGGTTTGGTCTGGTCTGGTCTGGTCTGGTTTGGTCAGGTCTGGTCTGGTCCGGACCGGACTGGTCTGGTCCAGTCCGGTCCGGTCTGGTCTGGTTTGGTCTGGACTGGTCTGGTCTGGTCCGGACCGGACTGGTCTGGTCCAGTCCGGTCTGGTCTGGCTTGGTCTAGTCTGGACTGGTTTGGTCTGGTCTGGTCTGGTCTGGACTGGTTTGGTCTGGTCTGGTCTGGTCTGGTATGGTCTGGACTGGTCTGGTCTGGTTTGGTTTGGTTTGGTCTGGTCTGGTTTGGTTTGGTTTGGTTTGGTCTGGTCTGGTTTGGTTTGGTTTGGTTTGGTTTGGTCTGGACTGGTCTGGTCTGGTCTGGTCTGGTCTGGTCTGGTCTGGTCTGGTCCGGTTTGGTCTGGTCTGGTCTGGTCTGGTCTGGTCCGGTTTGGACTATGAGCTGCTTGCAAACAGGATTCCATTAATACCAAAGTCTAATAATGACTCACACCTGCAACATGTTGCACATATTGAAAATGTGCAACTTGTTTAACATGTGCTTTATGTGCAATATATGCAACAAGTTCAACATGTTCAGTGTTCACACAGATCCAAAGTCCTAATTGTATCTGTTTCTACCTAACGAGAGTTCTTCCGTCACTCAGGAGGTCGTTTTCCTGCAGCACCCTCACAGAAATATTAATAATAGATTAGATTTATATCACACATTTTCACGATAGATCCATTATTGTTTCACTCCTCATCCATACGCGGTGATGGTAAGCCACGTATGCAGCCACAGCTTTTTCTGGGGCAGACTGAAGGAAGCGTGGCAGCCATTTTGTGCCTCCGACCACCACCAGAACCAGCGAGGCCCCCACTGGAGGCTTGACCAAGGACTGGAATCCGGCTCCACTCCTGACCTGCGGGGATCCTGGTTCTGAGTGACTCCGACTTCCTCCAGTTTGCTAGTTTCAGTATCTGAAGGACCAGAACCAGGATTTCCAAGGACCCCGCCGAGTCTGTCGACCCAAACTAATGTGTGAATTTAACTGCTCCAGACAGACGATTTTGACTTTGCAGCGACTTCTCTGATGGCAGCAGAATCGAGCCGAAGTCCTTCGCTACAAAGATTCACCTTCCTCCTGCGTGAAGGACGAACGCCGCCTGCACGAGCCGCCGTCCTCTCATCATCTGATCCGAGGGGATGATGTCATTCCCAACAAAAGACCATAAATCCCACCGTAAGTCGCTCCTGATGCCTTTCATTGTGTTTTAGAGAGGATGTCCTTAAATCTGCCGTGCATGAGGGCCATTTACCCAAACGATGACTCACATGCACGCTCAAAATGATTCAAGCTCATCTGCAAAGGCCCTTGGCGTTCCTCCAACGGTCTAAGTGATTGGCTATTGATTCCTTATACACATAATCCACTTACAGGTCCTCCAGGTTGACGGAGAACAGCAGTTCCCTTAAAGGTGACCGACTACCTGCTGAATCACAGCACGGCAGAACGGGGACCAGCAGGACCCCCTTTTCTTCCTCTGTTCTCGCCCGGATCAAGGCGACGGCCCTGCAGCTGAGTCATGCTTTAAAAAGCCCACAGCATCCACTCGTCACCCGTTTGGAGACTTTCAGTCTGCATTCAGGTTTCACTAAAGCAGGCGTGGCCAAGTTCAGTCCTCTGCAGCCACAATAGGGGATTATCACGCTTCCGCGTTCCGGTTTCCGGAAGTTGAAACATTTGGCACTTCCTCTTCCGGGCCATGTTAACGACAGCCGTTCCTGCTCTGTTATACTGTTTAAATCGGATAAACTCCAAACATACTTAAGTTTTCATTCTAGACTGAAGTGATACTGGATCAAAAGCTGGATCAAAGCGATCGATTCGCCGCGGTGAAGGGCCAAACTTTATAATAAAACACACGTTTGTTTGTCGCCGGTGGGGCACGACACCGGCACTTCACAGCATGCTAGCATTAGCCAGCTAGCGTTTACTGACGTGCTTAACATTGTGCGTCTTAAAACACACAAACATCTGAAAATCGGGTCTGTACCCCCCCGTTTCCAGTGGAACAACTGGGGACTGCCAAGAAAGGAGACGCTTTCAGATGCTCGTGTGTTTTCAGCCGCACAAAGTTAGGCACGTCATCGAGCTGGCTAATGCTAACCTGCTAACAGTAGTCCGCCAGCTACTACTCTGTTAAACTTTGTAAATCGTATAAACGCCAATGCCAAGTTTTCATTCCAGACTGAGTGATGCTAAGGAAGAAGTGGATCAAAACGACCGATTCGCCGCGGTGAAGGACCGAACTTTATAATAAAACGACACACGTTTGTTTGTGGCCGAAAGACTGCGCAGTCGTGTTGGCAGGTTAGCATTAGCCAGCTCGATAACGTGCCTAACTTTGTGCGGCTGAAAACACACAAGCATCTGAAAGAGTCTCATTTCTTGGCAGTCCCCAGATGTTCCACTGGAAACGGGGGGTACAGACCCGATTTTCAGATGTTTGTGTGTTTTAAGACGCACAATGTTAAGCACGTCAGTAAACGCTAGCTGGCTAATGCTAGCATGCTGTGAAGTGCCGGTGTTGTGCCCCACCGGCGACAAACAAACGTGTGTTTTATTATAAAGTTCGGCCCTTCACCGCGGCAAATCGATCGCTTTGATCCACTTCTTCCTTAGTATCACTTCAGTCTAGAATGAAAACTTGAGTATGTTTGGAGTTTATACGATTTAAACAGTATAACAGAGCAGGAACGGCTGTCGTTAACATGGCCCGGAAGAGGAAGTGTCAAAATCCGGGAACTTTCGGTAAGCGTGATAATCCCCTATCCTGCAGCTTTTAGATGCATCCTTCTCCAGAACACCTGCAGCGAATAACTGGTTCGTTACCAGCCTCTGCAGAGCCGAATGACGAGAACATGAGGTAATTCAAGCGTGTTGGAGCGGGGATGCATGTAAAAGCTGCAGGACTCTGAAAGACCGGAGGTCTTCTTTCTGTGCTGGTCCTGGTAGATCTGCATTTCATGAAAGACTTGAATCATCAGGACCGGTGGGTTTTGCTTTACACTCATCTTCTGATCTTCACAATTAAATTTGATGATAAAATAAATCTGTATTAGGAGGATCACGGCCGCATTAAGACTTTTTTTTTACAGACTTTGAGAATGAAGTAATATTACAAGAAAAAAGTTCTAAATTTAAAGATAAAATTGCAATTTATGAGAATAAAGTCAGAATTGAATGAGAATTAACTCATGAATTAACGAGAATAGAGTAAATTTACAACAATAAAATTATAATTTAACAACAAACTCATTAATTTATGAAAATAAAGTCTCACTTTACAAGAATAAAGTCAAATTTAAAAGAATAAAGTTGTACATTTATGAGAATAATTGTAGTTTTACAAGAATAAAGTTGTATATTTATTAAAACGGGTGTCAAATTTATGAGAATAAAGACGTAATATGAAAAAAAGTTTTATGAAAGAAAGTTATTTTACGATAAGTTGCAAATTTACAAGAGTAAAGTCTTGTAAATCTACAATAAAGTTGTAAATATACAAGAGTAGCATAAGTTCACAAGAATTGCCGTAAATTGAAAGAATAACATAAATTTACGAGCCAAGCTGTAAATTTACAAGAATAAAGTTGTACATTTACGAGGATAAAGACGTGTTATTATGAAGAAAAACTTATTTGTTGTAAATCTACAAGAATAAGATCATAAATCTACAACAGCTATATTCTCAGAATTTATGACTTTATTCAAATAAATTACAACGTAATTCTTGTAATTTGTGATTTTATTCTGGTAATTTCCAATTTTATTCTCGTAAATTGCAACTTTATTCTTAGCTACAACTTATAAATTACAACTTTCTCGTATTTACAACTTTATTCTCGTAATTTATGACTTTATTCTCGTAAATTGTCTTTATTCTCGTAATTTATGTCTTTATTTCGTAAAACACAGCTTTATTCTCATAAATATATTTATTCCTGTAAATTATGACTTTATTCTGGTAAAATAACTCATCTTTTTCTCATAAATGTCCAGCTTTATCCAGAACCTGGAAATTTGATCTCAGCGTTGAAAACAGCTGCTGAAAGTGGGAAACCGCTCAGCTACTGAAGCTTCAGTCTGAAGACATCCAGGTCTGGACGTCCTGGACCAGGGACGACCCCAAGGGGTGGCCAGTGCCCCCCTGAACAAAAACCTGGCCACTCCCAGCAAAAATTATATTTTTTTCATTTATATAAATTTTTATGCACTATTAGCATGGTGCTGCATGCTTTGCTTATAGTTGAATGTCAAAATCTATATAAGCTAATAAAAATAAAATAAATAAAAATCTTACACTAGAACTTCCATTTTTTGTCATCGCTCTTCTCGCCGTTGTCCCCCGCAGGTCTGTCACGCCTAATTAACTCGCCTTTTCTGATGCAAATTCACCCAGAACTGCCCCGACCAGCTCCTAATGCCCCTTTCACATCAGCACCTACTGACCCCGCCCTCACTGGCCGACACCACACCACCCCGTTTGGTTTGTTCATATTACAACTGGAGGCGTATTCAGCTGGTGTTCAGTGTGAGTGAGGTCATAGTGAAGTTTTGTGAGGTCATTTTTATGCAACACAAACACTGAACTGATGATTACAAGCAAAAAAAAAAATCCCGGCCACTTTAAAAATAAATAAAAGAAGATAAAAGACTTTTTTTGCTTGTAATGAGCAAGAAAAAAAAAATTCTGCCAATGGAACAAGGAAATTTTCTTATATTTATTGAAATAAGATGCATTTGTCTTTAAACAAGTTCCTTATATCTCACTGAAATGTTTCTTTTTAGTGATTTTGTCTTATTTTGAGTGTGATGAGATATTTTGACTAGAAACTAGAAAAATATACTTGGTCAGATTTAAGTTTTTGTAGTGTTTTGTTGAAATTACGGAAGTTCGCTGCAGATAATGTCTTATACAGAGGCCCATTCATTCTGCCCCCTTCACTGCCGTTATATGGATCTACGCGGATCTACTCTAAAACCACCAGCGTCCACAGGAGTCAGAGTGATGCAGAAATGTAACTGGTGAGTAAATGCACGTACGCCCCCCGGGGGGGGGCCTAAAGTTATCCTTTAATAACGCGCGGGGGGGGGGGGGGGGGGCCCCCCGCCCCTAAAAAGTTTCTGCGGGCGCCTGGTTAGACCTGGACCTGGTCCTGGTCGGGAGGGGGGGGGGGGTAAAGTTTGAACACGTGACTCTCCAACTGTTTCATCAGACATGTCACATCCACCTGCATCGAGACCGGCCAGAATCCCCGTCCTGCAGGTTCTGGTCCTGGTCCTGGTCCTGGTCCTGGTTCTGGTCCTGGTTCTGGTTCTGGTCCTGATCCTGGTCCTGGTCCTGGTCCTGGTCCTGGTCCTGGTCCTGGTCCTGGTCCTGGTTCTGGTCCTTGTCCTGGTCCTTGGTTCTGGTCCTGGTTCTGTCCTCCTGATCCTGGTCCTGATCCTGGTCCTGGTTCTGGTCCTGGTCCTGGTCCTGTTCTGGTCCTGATCCTGGTCCTGGTCCTTGTCCTGGTCCTGGTTCTGGTCCTGGTCCTGGTCCTGGTCCTGGTTCTGGTCCTGGTCCTGGTCCTGGTTCTGGTCCTTGTCCTGATCCTGGTTCTGTCCTTGTCCTGGTCCTGGTTCTGGTCCTGGTTCTGGTCCTGATCCTGGTCCTGGTCCTGGTTCTGGTCCTGGGTTCTGGTCCTTGTTCTGGTCCTTGTCCTGATCCTGGTCCTGGTCCTGGTTCTGGTCCTGGTCCTGGTCCTGGTCCTGATCCTGGTCCTGGTCCTGGTCCTGGTTCTGGTCCTGGTCCTGTTCTGGTCCTGGTCCTGGTCCTGGTCCTGGTCCTGGTCCTGGTTCTGGTCCTTGTCCTGGTCCTTGTCCTGATCCTGGTTCTGGTCCTGGTCCTGGTCCTTGTCCTGGTCCTGGGTCCTAGTTCTGGTCCTGGTCCTGGTCCTGGTCCTGGTTCTGGTCCTGGTTCTGGTCCTTGTCCTGATCCTGGTTCTGGTCCTGGTCCTGGTCCTTGTCCTGGTCCTGGTCCCGGTCCTAGTTCTGGTCCTGGTCCTGGTCCTGGTCCTGGTCCTGATCCTGGTCCTGGTTCTGGTCCTGATCTGACAGACTTCGTGCTGGGAACCAGCAGTGAGGCTCAGCAGACGGTTCTGGGGCTGTGACCTTCCAGTCCAGGCCGACATTCCTGGGCTCTCAGACGTGCCCGTGTGCCCGTGCATGCTCCGTGCACGCTCCGTGCGTGCCCGTGCATGTTCCGTGCACCGCTCCGTGCACGCTCCGTGCGTGCGCCGTGCATGCTCCGTGCACGCTCCGTGCATGCTCCGTGCGTGCCCGTGCATGCTCCGTGCGTGCCCGTGCACGCCTGTGCGTGCCCGTGCACGCTCCGTGCATGCTCCGCGTGCCCGTGCACGCTCCGTACACGCTCCGCATGCCCGTGCACGCTCTGTGCACGCTCCGTGCGTGCGCCGTGCATGCTCCGGTGTCCAGCGACACCCATCTGCAGCCGTGGGTCCTGCAGTGCTGCCTTCAGCGTCTGAAAGGTTTCTCGCACGCGCGCAGCTTTTGATGAGCGACATGTTGCTTGTCACCGTGCTAACCCTCACACCTCCCAGCTGAAGGATGACACAAACAGCTCACAGACACGATTCCTGTCCTGGACCAGAACCCGGAGCGAGGCCTCGGGTCTGGCATTCAGCAGGATTTGAGAGTGTCCAGCTGTCCTCGCGCTGATGGACGTGATCTACAGGAATGGCTTTGGCCTCTCTCACCGTCAGGAGTTTCCATCTGAAGAGGGGAAGGCTGGTCCCCGTCCTCTCCACACCTCTTATCAGAGCTCCACGTCTCCGTCTGGGAAATCACTGGGACACTTGTCCAGTGGGACACATCCAGGAGACAAAATCATCCCATTATCTAATAAAGCTGGAAGATAGCTGATCTCGGATCTGGGGTAGGAGAACAGTTTATTTAAAGGAGGGACAATAAACATTAACGAAGATAAACATGTAAATATGCAGAAGTCACGGTGACGTCATCATGTCCCAGAATCTGCAATAACATCTCAGGACAGCGTTGTTTTCACTCATTTCACCGCATCATTTTATCTGAAACGATGAAACGGGCAGGTTTTCCTTTTGTTTTTTAACATGAACTTTTCTTGCTTTCTGCTCCTCCAAGTTCGGACCCTCTCGGTTTTTGTTGTCTGGGCCTCTGCTCAAAAGTGCTCCTCCCAAAACAGATTTTCTCTGAAAAGGTCATATTTATAAAGATAGAAAGAACAAAGTTATGTAACCTTTTAGTCTTTAATCGTGATTATCTAAATTTGTATGTTCAGTGTGTTGATTTATACTGTTTTTAGTGGGTTTAGATTATTTTCTATTCACTGCAGTGGAGCTGCATTTGTTTTTCTTTTGATGGTGGTAGCCTATCAGATTCTAGCTTCTGTATCACATGATGGTGGTAGCCTATCAGATTCTAGCTTCTGTGTTGCATATGATGGTGGTAGCCTATCAGATTCTAGCTTCTGTATCACATGATGGTGGTAGCCTATCAGATTCTAGCTTCTGTATCACATGATGGTGGTAGCCTATCAGATTCTAGCTTCTGTATCACATGATGGTGGTAGCCTATCAGATTCTAGCTTCTGTATCACATGATGGTGGTAGCCTATCAGATTCTAGCTTCTGTGTCACATGATGGTGGTAGCCTAATGATTCTAGCTTCTGTATCACATGATGGTGGTAGCCTATCAGATTCTAGCTTCTGTGTCACATGATGGTGGTAGCCTATCAGATTCTAGCTTCTGTGTCACATGATGGTGATAGCCTATCAGATTCTAGCTTCTGTATCACATGATGGTGGTAGCCTATCAGATTCTAGCTTCTGTATCACATGATGGTGGTAGTCCCTAGCTTCTCCGTCACATGATGGTGGTAGCCTATCAGATTCTAGCTTCTGTATCACATGATGGTGGTAGCCTATCAGATTCTAGCTTCTCTGTATCACATGATGGTGGTAGCCTATAAGATTCTAGCTTCTTATCACATGATGGTGGTAGCCTATCAGATTCTAGCTTCTGTATCACATGATGGTGGTAGCCTATCAGATTCTAGCTTTGTATCACATGATGGTGGTAGGCTATCAGATTCTAGCTTCTGTATCACATGATGGTGGTAGCCTATCAGATTCTAGCTTCTGTATCCCACATGATGGTGGTAGCCTATCAGATTCTAGCTTCTGTATCACATGATGGTGGTAGCCTATCAGATTCTAGCTTCTCCGTCACATGATGGTGGTAGCCTATCAGATTCTAGCTTCTGTATCACATGATGGTGGTAGCCTAATCAGATTCTAGCTTCTGTATCACATGATGGTGGTAGCCTATCAGATTCTAGCTTCTGTATCACATGATGGTGGTAGCTCATCAGATTCTAGCTTCTGTATCACATGATGGTGGTAGCCTATCAGATTCTAGCTTCTGTATCACATGATGGTGGTAGCCTATCAGATTCTAGCTTCTGTATCACATGATGGTGGTAGCCTATCAGATTCTAGCTTCTGTATCACATGATGGTGGTAGCCTATCAGATTCTAGCTTGCTGTATCACATGATGGTGGTAGCCTATCAGATTCTAGCTTTTCCTCTTTTTTTGTAGAAAAATAAATGTGGTACAACAATTTGTGAACATTCATCCTCCATGCCTGGTGTTGTGAGCGATGAGCGCACCGTCCTGCAATGCTGTTCAGGCTGCAGATCAGGAGCACCTCCAGGATTCTCCCCCCCCCGTCTGAGCTCTGCAGGGTGGACCTGAAGGCAGCAGCTCAGACCAGGTCGCTCCGAAGCAAACAGCTTCTATCTCCATCTGCAGCTGGACACTCAGGATGAGGACACGGCTGCGTTTCCAAGTGGGCGCAGTTTTTGTTTATTTGGATTTCATTCATCCTGACGAAAGGGGAAACCCTGCAGGCCCCTCAGAGCCAGAACAGACTCTCCAGGTCTGGATGAGAGAAGGAGAGCGCCCAGAACACCGTAGCAACGGAGCTGGGACGCTGTGGGAAGGTGTTTGATTCCCTCTCACTCGCAGCAGCTGTTTGTTATGTTGAAGTCTCAGATGATGATGATGTGATGATTAGGCTGAAGTGTTTGAATGGAGAACAAAAGCTCCCTCTGATCCCGACACCCTAAAAGGAGCGGGCGGGTGAACGCATTTCTTCATCGGGGGTAATGGGAATGCTGAAGCGATGCCATCGGCTCTCATGCTGCAGCTACAGTTGAATGAAAGGACGAGTGTATCTGTCCTGAAAGCCGTGAGAACGGGGCGAGCACTCTGTGCCTCATCCTGGGCTCACGTTTGACCTGCTCTAACTAACTAACTAACTGAACTTTTTCCACCCCAACTTGTCCAGTGCTGCACGGCAGATTTGATTGCCAAGAGGAGCTTTGTAAATAAAAGGCTCCTCTTGATATTCTGAATTTACTCATTTAATTTTACTGGAAGCTTGTTAATAACTGTATTTTACATGATATTGTTGGACCTTGACTAGATGAAAGTGCTCTACAGAGTCGGTCATGCAGATGCAACCTTGTCTCTGTGGAGAGGAGGAAGCTCTGACCCCAGAATCAGCCCCGACCAAAAGAGACGGACATGCATCCACCCAGATGGCGGTACAAGATAGGCCCAACCCTCTACAGTCTGAGGGCACAGTGACGCTCCCTCCATTCCCAACACACACCCACATACTCCTCCTTCCCACACATACACACCTCCCTACACCTCCCCAACACACACACCCCTCCACCCTCAATCACATACCCACATGCTTCCTTCCTCCACACACATGCACACCCCCCCCCCCGCACAAACACACCTCACTCCACCCCCAAAACATACCCATGCAGACACTCCTCCATCCACCCCAACATACAGATTCTCCCCCTACACTCTAAGACACACCCACACACCTCCCTCTACCCCCAACACACACACACACCAACATTCTCCTCCCTCCATAAACACAACCCACTAACATTCCCCATCCCCCCACACTGCTCCCTCCACCCCAACACAAACCCACACACCTCCCTCCACCCCCAACACACACATATTCCTCCTTCCACACACTCACACCCATAAACCATCCTACACTCCAACACACACCCACACACCTCCCTCCACTCCCAGCACACACATACGCATCCTCCCTCCACACACACACCCATAAACCTCCGTACCTCACAACACACACCCACACACATACTGTACTTCTCCATCTACCCCCAACACACACACACCAACATCCCCTGCCAACACGCACCGACACATCCCCCCCCACCTCTCCCTCCACCCCAACAAACACCATACACCTCCCACCACACCGACACAGTTACTCCATCTCCCACACCCTAAACCTTTCTCCCTCCACTCCAACACAAACCCACACACCTCCCTCTACCCCAAACACACACATACTCCTCCCCTCCACACTGACACAGTTTCTCCATCTCCCACACTTCTCCCTCCACCCCAACACAAACCCACACACCTCCCTCCACCCCCAACACACACATACTCCTCCTTCCACACTCACCCATAAACCTTCCCTCCACTCTCCACACCCACACACCTCCCTCTCCCCCCAGCACACCCCCCGCATACTCCCCCCCTCCACACCCATGCAGAAACCCTTCGTCTCACAAAACATGCCCACACACATACTTCTCCACTCTACCCCAACACACACACACACACACACACTCCCCCTCCCTCCACGCTCACACAGTTTCTCCATCTCCCACACTCCTCCCTCTGCCCCAACACACACACCCACATAATCCTCCCTCCACTCCACACACACCTCCCCCCACCCCAGCACACACACCCACACACACCTCTCTCCATTCCAACACACACCCACATGCACCTCCCTCCACCCACACACACATACTCCTTTGTTCACCCCCAAACATGCACATACAGACCCATACCACCCCCCCCCCACAATACACACCCACACACACTCCTCCCTCCATACACCCCCGACACACTCCCATGACCACTGTATTCGTGTGTGTGCCCTCTTGCTACATTCACCCACACACCCCTACACCCCCCCCTCCCCCCAGCTCACACCCTGTTTTGGGCTTGTTTCGACACGCAACTTAAAGAAATGAGTCAGTTAAACAGTCTCTTTAAAAGCTGCACTTTTTTTTTTATTGTATCTACCTTAAAAAAAAAACTGGTGAAGGGTTGTATCACTGCATTTTTTTCACTATGCTAAATTCAGTTTGCATGCAGTGAAATAAATGTACAAGTGAGACATCGCAATAAATTAGCATATAATTAACAATTGAAAAAAAATAGTAACAGTTTAGCAACATTAATACTGAATATAAAATAAATGCAATTAATCACATGATGCTTTTCATTTAATCTTGCACTTTAGGTACAGGTACAAGCAACGTGACATTCAAACATCCGAGTTCACAGCAATGAGTACCAGTTTGATCAATTCACTTCTCATTTTCCGACGGCTCCTCATCATTAGGCCAGCAGAGGAGTCGGTCCAGCGGTCTGCATCCTGACCGCCTCGCTGAGGGTTCGCTCACCCATAAAATCTGTTCGGCATCGTCACACGGAAGGTGGCTACGAAGAAGTAGCAGCAGCAAAATCAGAAATGTTGTTGTTTACAGATTCAATGAGATCCTTTTACGCTCCTATGTTGTCTCCAATTTCTCCCTCTGTATCTCCACATGAGAGACATCTCAGAAGGTTCCCTTTTCAATCCCTGCACCAGCAGAAATGTAGCCAAGTAAAAGGGATCCATTACATCTAGAGTCCATTTGGGTGGTTGCACAAAAAAACAATACACCATTTACAATAAAAAAAAAAATCCCAGTGTGAGGTATAAACAGATACAAACAAACAATAAGATGACCAGCATTTACCAGCAGAGATCGTGATACGAATATTATTTCCTACTGTTTGGATCCAGCCTCGTTTTTAAGCATGCTACAGAGGGTTTTAATGGAAGCACCCACTCGATAGCACCAGAAGCCTGGGAAGGCCGTAACCCTCGGAGTGTCGCGGGAGGAATGAGGAGGTAAACACATCACTCCATGGAAGGAAAACACTAAACCAGAGGAGGGAAGCACCACTGAGTCGGTCTGCAGTCTGCTGAGAGACAAAGAGGATGGAAGGACATGGAAAGAGGACACTTAAAGGGGTGCTTGTAAAGTCGGGGTGTGTTGCCGGGAGATACAAGAGCAGGAATGGCTCCATGAATGTTAGCTTAGCCTGATGAAGCCTACAATCCAGGTGAGAGAGCCTGGACCAGGATGCAGCCACAGGCCAGAGACCTGCTGATGGATCTGGTCTAGTTGCTCTCTCTGGGACAAAACCTGACGTGCACCAACGTGCTCGCAGCTGAGCCTGCTGCTGCAACGTGGGACAAAGAGGCTCGGATTACAACATGGCTGCAGAGTAACGGTGCTGTGGCGAGGATGCGATTCCACGACTTCATCTTCAACTTTTTGCTATTCGTGTAAATCCAGCTTTGAACCCACGTTGGGTTTCAGAGGCAGGGTACCCATCAAAGCTTCGTCTTCCCACCAGTTATCAGAAAAACAAGCAGTTTTCTGACTCGCTTCAGAACCTCAACATTCATTTTTACATGTGCAGGTCTGAAACAGCAAGTCAGCCAGCTGGAAACAATGGACATGGGCCTGCCAGGACGCTGTCAGTGCGTTCAGACCGAACGCGATTTGGGCGTCAGGGTAGCAAGCAAAGTCTATGTGAACGTAGGGGGGCATTGAGCCATCTAGCAGTGCATTTTGAGTGTTTGAGCATCCGACGGGGGTACTGCAAAGTGGCGGACGCCAGAGTTGGAAAACCTGAACTTTTGCAGCGTGACGTCAACCAATCAGAGCAACCTGTCATGATACAGTGACACATTTTCTGGTGGGACGGGAAATACCAAGAACTCAGGGAATCTCTTCAATTTACGAAGACAGTGGAGGATAAACTGTGATCTGCGTCTGGTCCTGGATTTCAGAACTGCCCACATCGGGACTGCAGATCGTTCAACTGGGCCGGTTCAAACAAAAGCTGCGCCCATCGTCAGCGTTCGGCTCCTTGAATAAACTGTGAAACTCACCAAACTCAGAACGCCTCTGAACAATCTGAAGGATCCAGACACGGCGCAGAGACGCCTGACAACGTCATTCTCTGTCTTCATGGAACAAATAAAGCCAAGCAGCTGCTCGGTTTCATCCACCATCATACAAACACACAGACAAAGGAAAACAACCGGGTCCACCAAAACGCTCTGACGTGTCTCGGAGGTGTAGAGCATTTTTGTTTCTGGATGTCAAGTGTTGGGACCAGCATTAAACTTTGGGCGTTAAACGCGATTTTGCCACTGAAATCATGTTTGATCTGAACTCAGCATAAGAAAACAGTTGTTTGGCTGCCTCCTAAACTTAAAAGGAAAATAACAACAGTCTAAAGCATGTAAACGAACTGATCTGCAAACAGCTGGTTGATGAGTTGCCTGTTTTCACACGACCCAGCCCAAGTAGCAGACATGTTTGGGCCGAACTGGGCTACTTCTGGTACTTATGGCTCAGTTACAAAATGGCAAGTCTTGTGTTGGCCAGAAGTGGACCAAATGTCAGTTACCGGACTGGTTTAGATTATGGGAATCTCTTGTAGCCTGCATGTGGTCTAGATGTCAGTTGTTGGCCTGGACATTTTGGCAGCCACACTCACATTTATTCATCACTGTGAGCCAAGGTCTGATGTGGGCCAGATTTGGGCAACATTTGAGCAACATTTGGGCCAGATTTGTACCTCATTTGGGTCACATTTGAGCAACATTCGGTCCAGATATGGGTCACATTTGAGCAACATTTTGGGCTAGACTTGTACCTCATTTGGGTCACATTTGAGCAACATTCGGTCCGGATATGGGTCACATTTGAGCAACATTTTGGGCTAGATTTGTACCTTATTTGGGTCACATTTGAGCAACATTCGGTCCAGATATGGGTCACATTTGAGCAACATTTGGGCCAGATTTGTACCTCATTTGGGTCACATTTGAGCAACTTTTTGGGCAACATTTGGGCCACATTTAAGCAACATTCAGGCCAGATTTGGGTCACATTTGAGCAACATGCGGGCCAGATTTGGGTCACATTTGAGCAACATTTGGGCCAGATATGGGTCACATTTGGGTTTCTTTTGAGCAACATTTGGGCCAGATTTGGGTCACACTTGAACAACATTCGGGCCAGATTTGGGTCACATTTGAGCAACATTTGGGCCAGATAAGGGTCACATTTGGGTTACATTTGGGCCAGATATGGATTGCATTTCAGCAACATTCAGGCCAGATTTGGTCACATTTGAGCAACATTCGGGCCACATTTGGTCACATTTGAGCAACATTTGCACCGCATTTGGGTCATATTGGGGCCACATTTTTGACAACATTTGGGCCAGATTTGGGTCACATAGTTTTTTGCTTTATGGGAACTTTTGTGTGTTTGGACCAGACTAAGCTCCGGACAGCAGAAAATTCTGTCATTACTGCTATAACCGGAGGTCGCTGCTGTTTTTGGACTTCAGTCCACCGAAAGTGATGCTGCTCGCAGAACTTTGCTGGAAAAACCATCAGCGACGTAACCCTGCTGTGACTGGTCCAAACAGAGCATCACATGTCGACTGCTTTCACAGAGACAATAAACATAATCTGAATGTTGTCAGTGTAAACAGCCCTGATAAAAAATAAACATATGTTATAGAAAACATGAAGACAGGAAAGTCTGAGACTCAGATGGAGGATAAACAAGTAGCCTAGTTGCTAACTGCAACCTGATGCAGGGTGATGAGATTTCTGCTACATGTTTTCTGTGAGCTGCTGTGTTGATTCTCATCATCTTCAGATGCAACCAGGCTACAGTTTCTCTGCTGTTTCCAGTCTTTATGCTAAGCTAACCTCCTCCTTCACTCTTCAGACATCCTCCAGAATGCTGAACTGGTCTTTTAAGTCTTGCTGAGTCAGACTAAATGATGCCACTATCTGATGACTACTGATCCAGTGTGAAAGGAGCAGAAATGGTGGCTGCGATGTCTCTGACCAGCAGGCTCCTTCAAAACGAATCCTTCACTTGTGAACTGAAAGCTGCTCTGTGGGGAGTTTAGCAAAGGCCAGCGTGGTGATGAAGGTTCATGCATCCCATGCACCGTCTGACAACTCTCTGGACTAACGACTGACATGGGTGAACTTCTGTTTGACTGTGAGGGACTAAGGCACCCGTCTGGGAAACGAGGACCAGGATTCTCCTACAAGCACCTGGTGTTTCTGGTCCTGAAATATTAGCGTGAATAATTTACACATTTAAAGTACGTAAGGGTCTAACATGTTACAGTATGCAGTCATTTCATTCCAGCACAAGTCGTTGAAAATGAAGCCAGTCACATTACATTCCTTCTCCACAACAGCAGCGCCAGTCTGGAAGTGAGGACAGCATCTCCGTTCTGCTGGGAAATGTACAATAAATATACAGTACGCTGATGGGTTGACTGGGAGAACTGGGAGGAGTATTTACGTGGAAAAGTGCAGCGAAGCCAAACGTTAGCCTGCCAATAGCACCGTCACAGTCATCCCAAAGACCGGAGTCCACCGCGTTCCTCTGATCCGGGTCCGTCCTCGGCGAGCCACGTGTCCAGCACTTTGGATTCATTACACAACAAACACCGAGGAAGACCAACAATCACATCAATAATTATTATTGCATAAAAACAACAACACCAACAAATAATCTCTCCGAGTTCCACTTCACAGAAGTGAAAATGTAAAGTCTGTGTCAGCGTCTTGGGGCTGAGCAGTGGTTTGGATCCACCGTGATGAAGGGCAAGAGGCTCGGGTTCCACCACTTTCACCCCCTGTCCGTTCTGCATTGGGATCTGTCCTCGGGTGGTCCTGGCTCCGTGTGTCAGTGTCCCTGGCAGGTCTTGCAGCACATCTGTCTGAAGTACGCTCGGCTGCAGAACTTGAACTTGAGGACCAGCGGGCAGTAGGCCACTTTACTGACATCTTTGCACTCTGCAGACAGAAGAGAAGAGGAACTGAGCTTTTACTACCTGCACTCTTCAACATCGGACAGTATGTTTCCTGAAGTCGTCCCTCTGCAGGACTTGGGGGACCATGACAATGCCTCAGTCTGTCTTATGATTCGCAGAAGCAAAAAAACAACTTTCAGACCACATTTGAGCAACATTTGAGCCACATTTGGGCAACATTTAGGTCGCATTTGAGCAACATTTGGGCCACATTTGGGTCACATTTGAGCAACATTCGGGCCACATTTGGGCCACATTTGGGCAACATTTGGGACAACATTTGGGCAACATTTGGGTCACATTTGGGCAACATTTGGGTCACATTTGAGCAACATTTGGGCCACATTTGAGCAACATTTGGGTCACATTTGAGCAACATTTGGGTCACATTTGAGCAACATTCAGGCCACATTTTGGCAACATTTGGGTCACATTTGAGCAACATTTGGGTCACATTTGAGCAACATTCAGGCCACATTTTGGCAACATTTGGGTCACATTTGAGCAACATTTGGGCCACATTTGGGTCACATTTGAGCAACATTCGGGCCACATTTGGGTCACATTTGAGCAACATTCGGGCCACATTTGGGTCTCATTTGAGCAACATTCAGGCCACATTTTGGCAACATTTGGGTCGCATTTGAGCAACATTCGGGCCACATTTAGGCCGCCTGCACTATAGGGTCACCCAAAAACACAACTTTGCTATTTTCCTCCACGAAAAGGTCTAAAACCATAACTCCCTGTCTTTTTCTGAAAAAATTCACATATGGGGAGCAATACGTAACTGAACGAAGTATTCTTAATTAACACAGACAACTTTTTCAAATACAACTTTTCCCTGATGTAGACATGCATGATGCCATAAGGCAGTGATGGAACTGAGCTCCAGGGATGTTTAGGGCCTTAGAAATGTTTCTGGATCGTCCCCTGACTTCTACTTTTTCAGTAAGCTTTTCTCTGATTA
>JALJCO010012672.1:0-26072 GCA_023101725.1 Atherinomorus stipes
ACAACACTTTTATGTAGCACCACCAAACTCTCAGGGTAGCATCAGGGGATAGTCCTGGATGCATGTAGCAAATTTGGGCTCTGTGGGGTCAATGGGAGCCAAGCTGGACCAGTCAAAAGGCCGCAATTCTCAAGATTCCTTTGTGCTTTTGATGCTGAGTGCTGAAAATGTGAAGTTTCCAGTGTCATATTTCTTAAAGGGAGAAACTCAGGGGCACCAATCTTTCAGGAATTTATCTGGCCATGACCCCACACCTCTGTGTAAATTTTGAGACCCCTGGGTTCAAAGGTCAAAGTTTGACAACATGGAAAATACACAAAACAGCCTTAATTTGTGGCCATCTTTGAATATGACATGGTCTGTACCCACAACACTTTTATGTAGCACCACCAAACTCTCAGGGTAGCATCAGGGGATAGTCCTGGATGCATGTAGCAAATGTGGGCTCTGTGGGGTCAATGGGAGCCAAGCTGGACCAGTCAAAAGGCCGCAATTCTCAAGATTCCTTTGTGCTTTTGATGCTGAGTGCTGAAAATGTGAAGTTTCCAGTGTCATATTTCTTAAAGGGAGAAACTCAGGGGCACCAATCTTTCAGGAATTTATCTGGCCATGACCCCACACCTCTGTGTAAATTTTGAGACCCCTGGGTTCAAAGGTCAAAGTTTGACAACATGGAAAATACACAAAACAGCCTTAATTTGTGGCCATCCTTGAATATGACATGGTCTGTACCCACAACACTTTTATGTAGCACCACCAAACTCTCAGGGTAGCATCAGGGGATAGTCCTGGATGCATGTAGCAAATGTGGGCTCTGTGGGGTCAATGGGAGCCAAGCTGGACCAGTCAAAAGGCCGCAATTCTCAAGATTCCTTTGTGCTTTTGATGCTGAGTGCTGAAAATGTGAAGTTTCCAGTGTCATATTTCTTAAAGGGAGAAACTCAGGGGCACCAATCTTTCAGGAATTTATCTGGCCATGACCCCACACCTCTGTGTAAATTTTGAGACCCCTGGGTTCAAAGGTCAAAGTTTGACAACATGGAAAATACACAAAACAGCCTTAATTTGTGGCCATCCTTGAATATGACATGGTCTGTACCCACAACACTTTTATGTAGCACCACCAAACTCTCAGGGTAGCATCAGGGGATAGTCCTGGATGCATGTAGCAAATGTGGGCTCTGTGGGGTCAATGGGAGCCAAGCTGGACCAGTCAAAAGGCCGCAATTCTCAAGATTCCTTTGTGCTTTTGATGCTGAGTGCTGAAAATGTGAAGTTTCCAGTGTCATATTTCTTAAAGGGAGGAACTCAGGGGCAACAATCTTTCAGGAATTTATCTGGCCATGACCCCACACCTCTGTGTAAATTTTGAGACCCCTGGGTTCAAAGGTCAAAGTTTGACAACATGGAAAATACACAAAACAGCCTTAATTTGTGGCCATCCTTGAATATGACATGGTCTGTACCCACAACACTTTTATGTAGCACCACCAAACTCTCAGGGTAGCATCAGGGGATAGTCCTGGATGCATGTAGCAAATGTGGGCTCTGTGGGGTCAATGGGAGCCAAGCTGGACCAGTCAAAAGGCCGCAATTCTCAAGATTCCTTTGTGCTTTTGATGCTGAGTGCTGAAAATGTGAAGTTTCCAGTGTCATATTTCTTAAAGGGAGGAACTCAGGGGCAACAATCTTTCAGGAATTTATCTGGCCATGACCCCACACCTCTGTGTATGGGCTCTGTGGGGTCAATGGGAGCCAAGCTGGACCAGTCAAAAGGCCGCAATTCTCAAGATTCCTTTGTGCTTTTGATGCTGAGTGCTGAAAATGTGAAGTTTCCAGTGTCATATTTCTTAAAGGGAGGTTTTTAAGTCCGTTTTCCCAAGCTTACATAATGGCTATTATTCCAGAAGGAGTGAACACTGATGCAGTTCAGGTTCCAGCTCCCAGTAACACCACTAATTGCTCTGAAAGCTAAAAGAAAACTGCCGAGCAGCATTACCGCACAGGCAGATTCAATAAATACGCATTAAGGTTGCCACAGAACAACATGTGTTCCTGTTTGTATCGCAGCATCATCAGATGATAATAATGGATGCGGCAGAATCGGGGCCTCGCTGACGCCTGCTCCCCCTCAGCAGATACCTTCGCCCAGCTGAGACTGACTCATTCGTGTCCCATGACTGCTTCCCAATGAAACCTGTTGTTGGAGGCAGCAGCAGCTTCCGGGAAGCGGGCAGAGCGGTGAATTATCCCGTCACACCGCAGCAGGCTCCAGGGAGCAGGCTGACATGAGCAAATATACGCAGCACAAACTGTACATGCTGATGGCCTTAATTACCCGTCACGCCGAGGCTGATGCCGACTGACGGGCTTGTTTCTCCCCTTAACCCGCCAGCCGTAAATCTTCTTTAAAGTTGAAGAGTACAGATGTAATAACCGGCGGTGTTAATGTATAGCATCTATCCACGTGTCAGAGCGTCCTTGGGCCGTCTCACTGACAAGAATGCATTCCTCACCTGGAAGATGTTTTGGAGGAAAGCGTCCATGAATAAATGATGCCCACGCTGCAACTGTTTTAACTTCGAGTTTGAGCTGATCAGGATTTTATGAGCTTGAAGCAAAATGTCAACATGTCTTAGTTTACTTCTCAAATACAAAAAAAAAAAAATTGATCTCCTTCAGGGAACTACAGAAGAATATAAATATGACAGAGTATTAGGGCCATATTAAGAATTTTTTACAGACTTTGAGAATAAAGCAATGATTTACGAGAAAGAAGTCATAATTTACAAGAATAATTTTTGAGAATAAAATCAGAATTTGCAAAAATAAAGTCATAATTTGCAAGAATGAAGTTGTAATTTATGTGAATAAAGTCGTAATGTATGAGACTAAAGTCATAAATTCCAAGAATAATTAATGATAATAAAATCAGAATTTATAAGAATATATCAGTACTCAACCAAAATAAAGTTGTAATTTTTAAAAATAAAGTTCTAATTTATGAGAGTAGTCATAATTTATGAGAATAGTTGTAATTTATGAAAAATAAAGACATAATTTATGAGAGTAAACTCATCATTTACAAGAATTTTTTTTGAGAATAAAGTCATTTATGAGAGAGAATAAAGTCATAATTCATAAAAAAAGTCGTCATTTATGAAAATAAAGTAATTTAATATGAGAATAAAGTTCTAAATTATGTTAATAAAGTCGTAATTTATGAGAGTAAAGTCTTAATTCATGAGAATAAAGTCATGCTTTATGAAAATGAAGTCACATAAAACAAGAATAAAGTTGTTATTTATGGGAATTACCTCATAATTTATGAGAATAAGAGAATAAGAAAGTAAAGTCATAAATTTAGAAAATAAAGTCATAAAATAAGAGAATAAAGTTGTAATTTACGAGAATAAAATCAAAATTTACAAGAATTTCTAAGAGTGAACTTGTAATTTACTAAGAATAAAGTCGTAATTTATGAGAATCAAGTCATAAAATATGATAATAAAGTCTTAATTTATGAGAATCAAGTCATAAAATATGATAATAAAGTCCTAATTTATGAGAATCAAGTCATAATTTACAAGAATAAACTTGTAATTTAACGAGAGGAAAGCATGTTTATGTTCTACTGGAAATAAAACCAGTTATACGTACTTGAAATAGAAGTTCTTTATGAGATCTGGAAATCATTGCATTCTGGTTTCTTGTGTATTTTACAAACTGTTCTTATCAGTCTATAGCCTTGTGGTTTCTATAGCAACCACATGGCCTGTGTGCTACTGTGTGCAACAAGCTTTCAGCGAGAAGTCAACCGTTCTGCTGCAGATGGTGAAGAATGTCAGGAGCAGTTTGGATTTGAAGCCTTGCAGCAGGACGGAGACGGTGACACCTGCCACGCTGCAGCAACACGGCAGAGCCATGAAGACGGGAGACAGACAGGTAAGCAGACGGGAGACAGGCAGGTAAACAGACGGGAGACAGACAGGTAAACAGACGGGAGACAGACAGGTTAACAGGCGGGAGACAGGCAGGTAAACAGGCGGGAGACAGGCAGGTAAACAGACGGGGAGACAGACAGGTAAACAGACAGGTTAACAGACGTGAGACAGACAGGTAAACAGACGGGGAGACAGGCAGGTAAACAGATGGGAGACAGGCAGGTAAACAGACAGGTTAACAGACGTGAGACAGACAGGTTAACAGATGGGAGACAGACAGGTAAACAGACAGGTAAACAGACAGGTTAACAGACAGGTAAACAGATGGGAGACAGACAGGTAAACAGACAGGTAAACAGACGGGAGACAGACAGGTAAAAAGACGGGTAAACAGACAGGTAACCAGACAGGTAAACAGACGGGAGACAGACAAGTAAACAGACGTGAGACAGACAGGTTAACAGATAGGAGACAGGCAGGTAAACAGACGGGTAAACAGACAGGTAAACAGACAGGTAAACAGACGTGAGACAGACAAGTAAACAGACGTGAGACAGACAGGTTAACAGATGGGAGACAGGCAGGTAAACAGACAGGTTAACAGACGTGAGACAGACAGGTTAACAGATGGGAGACAGACAGGTAAACAGACGGGTAAACAGACAGGTTAACAGACAGGTAAACAGATGGGAGACAGACAGGTAACCAGACAGGTTAACAGACGTGAGACAGACAGATTAACAGATGGGAGACAGATAGGTAAACAGACGGGTAAACAGACAGGTAACCAGACAGGTTAACAGACGTGAGACAGACAGGTTAACAGATGGGAGACAGATAGGTAACCAGACAGGTTAACAGATGGGAGACAGACAGGTAACCAGACAGGTTAACAGACGTGAGACAGACAGGTTAACAGATGGGAGACAGACAGGTAAACAGACGGGTAAACAGACAGGTAACCAGACAGGTTAACAGACGTGAGACAGACAGGTTAACAGATGGGAGACAGATAGGTAACCAGACAGGTTAACAGACAGGTAAACAGATGGGAGACAGGCAGGTAACCAGACAGGTTAACAGACAGGTAAACAGGGTCGGGGCGATGCCCCAGGGAGCGATGACACCATCCAGCACCTCCCCACCACCACAAGTCTGAGCGAGCGGCCTTCAAATGACTGAAGATGTCGACACAGCGCACCCCTCCCTCCTCGAACACACAGCCTGTAATGACTGGAGACACGGCTGCCTCCCTCGAGGAGAGAAACGACAGGGGGGGAGGGGGGCGCAACACCACCTCTTCCCAAACAAACCTTAATGGTCGGGGCTCAATAAACAGCAGCAGCGGCAACAACAAGCCAAATAAGGCATGACAGCTCGCGGGTACCTGAGCGAGTCCCTAATTGATCATCCTCAGTTGGAGACTTGCCACTCCTCGCTTGCATCCAACACACACACACACACACACACACAAGCACGCACGCACACCCCCCCTCACACACTCCACACTCACACTCTCACACACACACACACACACCCACACACGCGCACCCCCGCACACCCCCCGCACACACACACTCACTCAGTTTACAGCTATTCTTAGTGTGTGTTATACTGATGTATTCTGAGCTGTAAACATATTCCAGAAACATTTATTCATAGAGGGAGTGCTCTTTATCTAGTTTGATGTTGTACCAGAGTTATTTCTGGAGCGACATGCAGCCACAGCGTGTCCGTCATCCGTGTCCGACATCCGTGCCCACATTCGCCTGCAGCCGACTGACCTATTGTGAGAATTAATTAACAGGCATGGCAGATTTTAGCAGGGTTATTTGGGACTTTTGTACGTAGGTGTGATATTTGGGTCAGTGGGGGGGCGGCTTGGCTGGGCGTGGTGTCATCTTTGGCTGTGGGCTGATCCCGGACGAGCCCGCTGACCAGCACCATTCACGCCGGTGTCTTTACAGCTCGCTACACTCCAGAAACTCACATCTTTCCAAGTACATTTTTCTAATTTGTAGTCAGAAGATCTCATCACACTCAAAATCAGACAAAATTAAGAAAAAAAAAATCTTGGCCACTCTTAAAATACGTAAAAAAAGATTCTTTTTTTTTTTGCTTGTAATAATAAGCAATAGAACAAGTTAAATTTTCTTGATAAGATTTACTAAAATAAGATGCATTGCCTTAAAAGTTCCTATACAGTATCTCACTGAAATGTTTCTCCTTAAGTACCCCCCCCCCCCCCCCACACACACACACACACACCTCCCAGCAGCTGAAATTCACACACTCACACCCTCACGCCGCCCATCCTGTAGCTGTAACACAGGCATGCTAACAGGAGCTGAGGGGGCTCCGCTCCGTGGTGTGTTCAATGACACCTCACACAGCTGATAAACTCAGCTCTTTAACCTCTGATGTGTGTAGTTCTAATGATCCTGCTACATGTTAGCATCAATGCTAACATGTAACATAGCAACTTGAGGGGAGAAACTCAGCTAAAAGACTACCAAGCCTCCAAACACTGTTTAGACCCCAGCAGTTCTATGAGAACAGCTTCATCATCATCATCATCATCATCATCATCGTCATCATCATCATCACCATGATCCACGTTAGAGCTGCTGATCATGTCTCCACCAAACAAGGTTTCATATGAAAGCAGAGACTCTGCTGATTCCAGAGACGTCCGACATCACTGGAGGATAGAAACACTGGCAGCCAATCAGAAACCAGCTCTTTACTCGTTCCTAGTACTATTTAACTTATTGCAATGATTACTTTCCTCATTCCTAGTAATACTAAACTCATTCCAAGTACAACTGTACTTGTTCCTAGGAGTATGTTGCTCTTCCTAGGACTATTGTTCTTATTCCTAGGATTACATTACTTATTCCTAGGACTACTATAGTTGTTCCTAGGACTACTATATTTGTTTGTAGGACTACTATATTTGTTCCTAGGATGACTATACTTGTTCCTCGGACCACTATACAGTATTTGTTCCTATGACTATTATATTTGTTCCTAGGACTTCTATATTTATTCCTAAGACTACTATACTTTTCTGGGATTACTCTTTCCTAGGACTATACTTGTTCTTGGGATTACTTATTCCTAGGATTACTATACTTGTTCCTAGGATTACTTGTTCCTAGTACTACTTTACTTGTTCCTAGGACTACTTTACTTTTTCCAAGGACTACTTCACTTATTCCTAGGACTACTATACTTGTTCCTGGGATTACTTATTCCTAGGACTACTATACTTGTTCTTAGGATTACTCTTTTCTAGGACTACTATACTTGTTCCTAGGATTACTTTACTTTTTCCAAGGACTACTTACTTGTTTAGGATTACTTATTCCTAGGACTACTATACTTGTTCCTGGGATTACTTGTTCCTAGTACTACTTTACTTGTTCTTAGGATTACTCTTTTCTAAGACTACTATACTTGTTCCTAGGATTACTTTACTTTTTCCAAGGACTACTTACTTTTCCTGCATATTCCTAGGACAACTTTACTTGTTCCTGGGATTACTTGTTCCTAGGACTACTATACTTGTTCCTAGGTTACTTGTTCCTAGGACTACTTTACTTGTTCCTAGGACTACTTTACTTTTTCCAAGGACTACTTCACTTATTCCTAGGACTACTTTACTTGTTCCTAGGACTACTTTACTTTTTCCAAGTACTGCTATGCTTATTCCTAGGACTACTTTACTTGTTTCAAGGAATACTTCACTTATTCCTAGGACTACTATACTTGTTCCTGCTACTTTACTTGTTCCTAGGACTTTACTTTTTCCTAGGACTACTTTACTTTTTCCAAGGACTACTTCACTTATTCCTAGGACTACTTTACTTGTTCCAAGTACTACTTCACTTATTCCTAGGACTACTTTACTTGTTCCTAGGACTACTTCACTTGTTCCTAGGACTACTTTACTTTTTCCAAGTACTACTTCACTTATTCCTAGGACTACTTTACTTGTTTCTAGGACTACTTTACTTGTTTCTAGGACTACTTTACTCATTCCCAGATGAACTGAGCTGCTTTTCTCTGGTTTCCACTGACAGTAATGTGGTTTTCTTTTAGGAGGAGATAACATTTATACGTTGTACTATGTTTTCCAGGTGAACTTACTCTGACACAGTAACACATATCTTGATCCTGATGCTTCTGTAGTACTCTCACATGTCTCGGCTTCCTGTAGAGACCAGGATTATACACACAGCCCTGGTAATTGTGGTGATGTACTCTATTTTCGGTTTGATCGTCATCACAGGAGGCAGAAAAGGCCTCATGAAGAAGGGGTTAACTTTCATCACGCTTTCTAACATTGAGACAAAGGTGTGGAGTGTTTGCACTGGGGCAGCAGGGATCACATCCACGGAGGAAAAAGGAACACATTCTGAAATGCAATTAGTGAGTGTCATTATCCGGTTTTATTTTCCTGCTCGGTGTACTCTGCCCCTCCAGTTGGAGTTCCCAGCGTTTCGCTTCAGGCTATCACAAGGTCAGATAGAAGAGATACCCTCCGCCGGCATCGGAGCCTCTCAGCTGGATGCGGTAATTACTGCTGTCCTTGATATTTGATGTGAAATGGGAATGGTAACCTTTAGTGTTTGCCTGTTAGCCCACCTCCTCCACCCCCCATCGTCTCATTGCCCCTGCCCTCCACTGCTGCCACCTCCGTCCCCTCCGCTCCCGGGAGTACGAATGGAAAACAAGAGGCTCACTTTGGAGGGAAATGTGAAGTGTGTCTGAGTGCCAGCTGGTGCCCTGGGATTGGTTAAACATCTATTGGCCAAATGGCGCCCTGTCAGTGCTGTGAAGTGAGATGACACTGTTTGATTGGACCTGCTGTCCAGGGGAGGACGGGGAAAAGGGCGAAGGGCGCAGGAGTGGACAATTTGCTCCTATTAATAACTCTGTAAGCTGTCGCTGCAGATGACTTCAGTGGCAGGATGGACAGAGAGAATACAGAGGTTCATTAAAAGTATGGAAAAATAGATTTTTCCATGACTACAGACAAAGAGAACAATTTTTATTCACGGGTCTGCAATTAAACCAAGAAAATTATAAGGAGCCAATAAGAATCTTGAGTTATGAATTATTAAGAAAATCTTTTCCATTTATTTGAATGAAAATTGATGCAAGAATGAAAGTACATTTCCTAGAAAAATTTAGCCAAAAAAAAAAAAAAAATAAAAAAAAAAAAAAAAAAAAAAAAAAAAAAAAAAAAAAGGAAAAAAGGGGGGGAGGAAAGGGGGAAAAAGAGGGAAAAAGGAAGGAAATAAGAATAAAAAAGAAGAAAGAAAAAAAAGGAAGAAAGGAAGGGAGGGAGGGAAAAAATAATTATGAAAATTAATTTTTACGGGTTCGATAATGGCATTATACTGTATTTACATCTATAAGCCAATACACGCCGCCATTGCAGGTTGCCAAATACGATCTCTGTGTGGAAACAATATGTTGGGCACAGTTAGGCTGGTACAGGGAAACCGTGGAGACGGGCGAGTGAAGCAGCTGCTTCAGAGCCCTGGAGATGTTCTTATCTGTTTCTGAGGAGGAGTGACCTGAGAAGAGCAAAATCTGGAGTAAATTTAGGTGAAGACTTCACTAAATGGACCCACATAAACGTTTTCCACGGCATTAAAACACAGTAATGGCGACTTTCCTCCCGGATCGGTAAGCTAGCTTGTTTGCTAATGTGGCTAACGTTAGCTGTCAGTTATAAACTCCTCTGTGTTATGTGTTGGAAATGCTGCAGACTGGTGGTCACTTGCGTATCGGCAGTGAGCCTGGCATCCCAAGCGGCTGGAGTTGTTTTTCTGCCGTTGCAACTACAACCTAGACACACGTGATGTCGCTGTTCTGTCCGTGTTCCAGATTCAACCTTTAACATGAAAAAAAAAAACATCACAAGCTCCACATGTTCTACTTTCTGTTCACACCAATATCCAACCAGCCAATCACAGAGCAGCATCATCATCAGTGGTGGAACAGGAGATTCTCATCATGATGAGGAGGAACGGGAGATTCTCATCGTGATGAGATGGAACGGGAGATTCTCATCATGATGATGGTGGAATGAGATTCTCATCGTGATGTGGTGGAATGAGATTCTCATCGTGATGAGGTGGAACGGGAGATTCTCATCGTGATGAGGTGGAATGGGAGATTCTCATCGTGATGAGGTGGAACGGGAGATTCTCATCATGATGAGGTGGAATGGGAGATTCTCATCGTGATGAGGTGGAATGGGAGATTCTCATCGTGATGAGGTGGAACGGGAGATTCTCATCGTGATGAGGTGGAATGGGAGATTCTCATCATGATGAGGTGGAATGGGAGATTCTCATCGTGATGTGGTGGAATGAGATTCTCATCATGATGGGTGGAGAGATTCTCATCGTGATGTGGTGGAATGAGAGATTCTCATCGTGATGTGGTGGAATGGGAGATTCTCATCGTGATGGTGGATGAGTGTGGAACGGGAGATTCTCATCGTGTTGAGGTGGAACGGGAGATTCTCATCATGATGAGGTGGAATGGGAGATTCTCATCGTGATGTGGTGGAATGAGAGATTCTCATCGTGATGAGGTGGAACGGGAGATTCTTATCGTGATGAGGTGGAATGAGAGATTCTCATCTTGATAAGGTGGAATGGGAGATTCTCATCGTGATGTGGTTGAATGAGATATTCTCATCGTGATGTGGTGGAATGAGAGATTCTCATCGTGATGAGGTGGAACGGGAGATTCTTATCGTGATGAGGTGGAATGAGACATTCTCATCGTGATGAGGTGGAACGGGAGATTCTCATCGTGATGTGGTGGAATGAGAGATTCTCATCATGATGAGGGGACGGGAGATTCTCATCGTGATGTGGTGGAATGAGAGATTCTCATCATGATGAGGGGACGGGAGATTCTCATCGTGATGAGGAGGAATGAGAGATTCTCATCATGATGAAGGGACGGGAGATTCTCATCATGATGAGGTGGAAGGGGATATTCTCATCGTGATGTGGTGGAATGAGAGATTCTCATCGTGATGAGGTGGAACGGAGAGATTCTTATCGTGATGAAGTGGAATGAGAGATTCTCATCGTGATGAGGTGGAACGGAGGGGGGAGAGATTCTTATCGTGATGAGGTGGAATGAGAGATTCTCATCGTGAGGGGGTATCGTGAGGTGGAATGAGAGATTCTCATCATGATGAGGGGACGGGAGATTCTCATCGTGATGTGGTGGAATGAGAGATTCTCATCATGATGAGGGGATGGAAGATTCATTCTCATCGTGATGAGGTGGAACGGAGAAATTCTCATCGTGATGAGGGGATGGAAGATTCTCATCGTGATGAGGTGGAATGAGAGATTCTCATCGTGATGAGGTGGAACGGGAGATCAAGGTTTTGCTTTTGACGACGTCTCTTGAACATGACAGTTGGACGTTCGTCTTCGTATAAAAGTGTGACTGATATTTATACTCCAGCTGGTCACTAACAACGATCACACTAATTCTCTGCTCATGTAAATTCAGATGGAGGCTGCTGAGTTTTATCTTTGACCATGAACAGCAGAATCCCACATTTATCTGCCCTTCAGCAATACAGATGAAAGGTCCCTGAACGCAACAGTTGGCATGCTCAACTTTCACGGGCCGCTTAATAAATAAAACCCCTTTACTGTAATATTTCATCCAACATATCTTGTCTGGGTATCGCACGCGTGCAGCAACACTCCCTGAAACAGCAACGTGCATGAAGGTGCCCTTCAACATGCCCGAATAAAAGGTACATTCTGTACATTGAAGAAGGACCACCAGAACTAAAGCTGTTATAGTTTCAATTTGATCCTTGCAGCATGAAGTTGACCCGTTTATCTTCGCCGCAGACTGAACTGAAGCAGCTGGAGGAGTTTGTGATGCGCCGACGGGATCTCTGGTTTTAAATACACAGATAATGGGAGCGAGGAAGGCGCATTATTAAAAAGAAGAAGGGTGGCGCCATCAGTCAAAAAAGACATTAGAGATTTAGATCAATCCTGTTATATAGGAAAGTGTATGCACAATGTGGCTGATCTCCATATTCATATGTGTAACTCTGTGCAGTGTCATTAATAATCCCCAAGATGGTCCATAAACTCAATGGTGGTGCGATGGAAATTCAATATGAGTGAGAGGATGGTGCAGGGCCTTAAAATATGTGGGGGTTTTGATTAGGGTACATGGATGGGGAAGTGGATAAGGGGAAGATATAAAAGCCGGCACACATCTGCATCCCCACAGGAGAGCTTTTAGAGAGGAAGATGAATATGGATTCCCATTAGAAAGCGAATAGTTCATATCCAGGTGATTTGTTACGAGCTATCAGGAGTTCAAATCTCTTCTCCCTCCTCTGCTGAAGTCATTTGCAGAACGAGATTCCTCCAGACACCCCAGATTAAAATGCAGCGGGATGAAGTGGCAGGTGGCAATCACTCCCCCGAAGCTCCCTTCATCCACCCATCCTCCTCCTCACCCCCTCCCACTCTTACTTTATTGAAGTTGAGGAAAGAAACAGCTCTGAGAGGATCTCAGTTAGATTTCAGCAACATCGGTCACAACCTGATGCTAATGACGTGTGATGAAAGGACGGGAGACGAGCGCGCGTGATGAAACTGCAGCAGCAGCCCGGAGCGAGCATCAACAATGAGCCTCTGTTACCAGACTCCATAAATAATCAGCAGACACATGCTGCAGCGGTTTGGTACGCCGTGCCCCGGCTCGGCTCAGCTCGGCTCGGCCTGGGTAACGATGCTCACCTGCAGGAAGCAACACATGTATTTTAGGTTGAGAGTGAAGGATGCTCTGCATCGGCCCGCTTTCTCAAAATAGAGCCATTAAATATGGTGCAAGTGCTGAGTTTGCCAGCTCGACTTTATCAAACTTTCCCCCTTTAACCCTTACGCCTAACTCGGGACACTTTTCTCCATTTTTGTCCCTTTTTTTGTCACTTGATCATTTCAGCTGTGTTGAATTTTTGCAGTAACTCTTCTTATTAGAAATCAATCCAGTGTCTTCCCCTCACATGTCAGTCGATGAATTTTGCAGCCTCTGGCGATTCTCATGCACAAAAAACTGTTATAAAATCATCATAAATCCATTTTGTGATCAAGACGTTGAGTAGAAAATTATTGCACACACAGAAACACACCTTCATAATATAACTGTCAATGAGTGATGTTATGCTACACAAAAGTATGAATCAAGTCGATTTTGTTGCTAATCTTCGACATATTCAGGACTCTACTCACCGCCAAAGCCACAGTACTGTGATATTTATTTTGCAGAAAATATTGAACTTTTTGTTTGTTATTTAGATAAAAGAAATGGTTAAACTGGCATTTAAAGGGTTAAAGTCTCAAAATGCTAAAATTTTTGGTAGTTTTGAGCAGGTCTGAAGGTTTTCAAGTAATATATGAAAAAATATAGAAAAAATATTGATGCATAATAATTTTATTACAGTTTTTGTGAGTGGACATTTTTGTCCATGAGGGTCACCAGAGGGAGTTTCTGACACGACATAAAAAATACATAAGGAATCAAATCAATTTTAATGCTGATCTTTGACATATGCAAGTGTCTAATCACCACCAAAGACCCATCCCTGTAATATGCATTATATGGAAAATAATTAAGTTTTTATGGTTTTTTGTAACAGACTAGCAATCAGACTGGCATTTAAAGGGTTAAAATCCTAAAAACAGTTGACTGTTTGGTAGTTTTGGGGAGGAAAGAAGTTGTTTAGATAATTTATGGAAAAAGAAAGCTGAAAGAATATGAATGTATACTGATTTTAAAACAGTTTTAGTGCGTTTTTCCATGAGCATCAGCGGGTCCAGCAGGTGCCAGGGTGAACCTGGAGCACAGACTCTGCCACATCGCCTTCCTTCCACGGCATCAGCTCGCACCTGAATGACCGGCCCGGGTTGGCGAGGGAGGTCAGGAGTTTATCAGCTGCCATTCCACCGCTGGACAACGCCAGCCCAGCCTCTCTCCTCCCCATCACTTCATACCACTTCTCTTTTCACTCCAAATCAATAGCAGCCCTATAGGATGGCTGACTTGAAATTAGCTGGAAAAGTAATGACAAAAAATATCAATAGGTGTAGATAATGTGGTCGCAAATGTCTTTATTGCCACGCCTGTAATGGAAAGCCATTATCATTTTACTGCTGAATTCCCCAACCAATTGTAATTGCAGTATTATAGCCGTTTGCAGTTGTGATATTTTTACTGATGCAGCTTCTGTATTTCCTGGGTGGAGTGAGCAAACGCTGATTTCCCCTGTGCACCCTGTCCATGCAGCTGAGCACCTGTTTAAAACATGTTTAAATTACTTGCAGAAATCAGTGTTTGCTTTTTATTTTTGGCTTTAGCTTGGTTTTCTATGGAAGGTACCAACCAATCCCATCAGTCTGCACAGTTTCCTGCCTGCCCTGTTTTGTTTGTGTGACAGTGTGGGGCCTCAGATTGATCAGATTGATCAGATTGATCATGCGCCCCAGCTACTTGTCCACATGGATATCCCTCTGGCTGACTGATTAGCGTGCAGGACTCTCACCCAGGAGTCTGGAGATCGAATCCCGCCCGGCCCCTCATTGCATACCTTGCTACATTTGGCGTTGTCGGCAGGATTCAGGCTCTGCTGGTAACCAGTCTATGGATCTGTTATGGGCAGCAGGTGCACAGATGAATATTTTTATTGGGATTTTTGGATATCACACATTACAAGTACACATGTGGGAATGATTGATTACAAAGTGACAATAAAACTTGTGTACAGAATGAAAGTAGTAAAATATATTATGCGATGCTTGCACTCCAGAGAAAGGTGCAAAACAACAAAGACAAAAAAGGGCAAAAAAACCCCCAATCCAACACATGATAAAACAGGACAGCATGACAGCACAATAAAATAAATGAATGAAAGAGTAGAAGTAACAATAATGATAATAACTAAAAGAAGGAAAATAAGCTGCAGGTGTCAAGTTCAAATTTGTAACCATATATCCTACACAGGGTCTTTCATACTGGACAAATATCGTTCCCATTTCAAATTAAAGCTTTCCACTCTGCTAATTAGTCTGTATGATAGGCCTCCAGTACAGCCAGTCAGGCTGACAGCGGGGGGGGGGGGGGGGGGGGGGGGAGCTGGGGATATACAACTTTCTCCAAAACTTTAGAAATAAAAGGGAGTTTAGAGATCGGCCTAAAATTTGATAAGACAGAAGGATCCAGACTGGGTAGGTGTGTTAAACTCCACCTCTTTGGTCCAGATTGGTTAGATCAGTACCCCAATGGAGGGGTACCAAAAAAGTAGGAAGGGTCTGATAAAAGAGTACCCGTCCCAGTTTTTACCCGAGGAGATGCAAAAAACCCGACCCGACCCAACTCAACACAGACTCACTGGTGGAAACGGGGCTTAAAGGAATAGTGCACCCACAGAATGATGCAACTTTAATTTCCACTTCCCCTCATGGTGAGCAAGACTCTGGAGCACTTTTTTATTATCTCAAATGCAGCCGGCGATCAGGAAGGCTTCTCGTTTCCCCCTGCTTTCATATAATGGAGTTCGCTGGGGTCCGAGCCAAAAAGGTCAATAAAAGTCCACAAAAACTTGTCAATATTCCTCCATACTGCTCGTCCAATGTAATCCAAGTGTCCTGAGTGGGTAGCGTCCAGAATTTCCTCGAAACTACGTCATTTAGTATATTTTTAGAGCCTCAACAGTAGAACATTGCATCTCCTGCAAGCACGCCGATAAGTTCACGAAACTACGGAAGCCACGGCAGACGAGATTGCGCGTTCTCTTTTTTCTTTTTTTTGTTTTAAATCAATATCAACCCCTCTTGGACCGTCTTGTGTTTGTCCCGGTTTGTCTGCAGCTCTGTCCCTCTTAGCACAATGTAAACAGCAAATTTCTTCTTCTACGCTTGCATTATCAGCAGAGTAGGCTCTGAACGCCGAGGCTTCCGTAGTTTTGTGAAGGTGCTTATGCGTGCTTCACGAAAGTAAGATGTAGTACTGTTTGGGCTCTAAAAATATAGCAAATGATGTTGTTTCCAGTAAATTCTGGATGCTACCCACTCAGGACACTTGGATTACATTGGACGAGCAGTATGGAGGAATACTGACAAGTTTTTGTGGACTTTTATGGACCTTTTTGGCTCGAACCCCGGCAAACTCCATTATATGAAAGTTGGGGGGATACGGGAAGACGAGAAGCCTTCCTGATTGCCGGCTGCATTTGAGATATTAAAAAAGTGCTCCAGAGTCTTGCTCACCATGAGGGGAAGTGGAAGATAAAGTTACATCATTCTGCGGGTGAACTATTCCTTTAAGATGAAGCCAAATTTATCTTTTAAAACGGCTCCAGTGATGATTTTGTTTCTGAACATATGATTATAAAATTCTACGTGGAAGCTTTAAACTATCACACACTTCATAGATAAGGAGGTTTTGTGGTTTCTTGTGGATCCGGATCCACCAGATCCGGTCACTTCTTTATCATCCAGATAATGAAGAATTCAGATTATTATGGAATGGATGATAATTTGGTTGTTTATGCCTTACTGAGTTAAAAAATAGTGTCTAGATTCCACAGAATAATCTCTTTGTGTAAATCTGTTTATTTGACAGGCCTATTAAAAAGTATCGGTATAGATATCAGTATTGATATTGGTATCGATGATACGAGCCCTTTATTTACGTGGTATCAGACCGGAACCAAATCTTGTGGTATGTTTGCTCGTTTGCAGAGGATAAGGAAGAAGGCTTCTCAGGCGTGCAGGTGTTCGCTTCTCAAGCTTTTTCCCTCAGAATGAGACCTCGGAGGAAAAGGTCCGAACGTAGACATGTTCCCCGTGCAGACGAGTGTGAGGCGGGTTATATAAGCCGTCTGGGTGTGTGTGTGTTGGGACGATGGTGCAACACGCTGCATTTAGAACACCGAGCTGGCATGTTGCAACACGGTGCACATGGATGTCCTCACATCAGCTTTCCACAGATCGGTATTTCAAGCATGTTGCACAACATGAAAGATGCACGTACAGCAGCAGGACTCTTTCATGGCCTGCATGTACGAGCGTGCGTGGCTGGACTGTAGAGGAGGCAGTTTCTCCATCTCAGGTGGGGCTTCCAGTTATAAGGCTTTCCTCTGGTTGCTCATCAGAGACGGATGCTGCAACTGTTCGTCTATAATCTCCACGCGCCGCAACGGCATCTGTTTCACACCAGCAAGTCATCACAAGTCCGGCCTGCTGATCCTCGCAGGAGCTGGTGGTGACGAAGAGCAGCGACGCTTGTAGGCTGAAGGATCTCCACCAAGGAGCAAACTCTGCTGGAGAAGTGTGAAGCCCGGAAGTTCAGTTTAATAATGTTATTTCTAACTTCATCCACTAGGTGCTCCAAGACAGAGCACATCCCCATAAACTCCCATGTTAAAAAGACCAACTTCACAGCAGAAATAAAAATGTTCACATTAGAAATAAACATGTTTACAGCAGAAATAAACACATTTACAACAGGAGTAAACATGTTCACAGCAGAAATAAACATGTTAATGGCAGAAATAAACATGTTTACAGCAGAAATTAATTTGTTTATTGCAAAAATAAACACATTTTCAACAGGAATTAACATGTTAATAGTAGAAATAAACACATTCAAAGCAAAAATAAACATGTTTACAGCAGAAATAAACATGTTTACTGCAACAATAAACACATTTACGACGGGGAAAAACATGATTACAACAGAAATAAACACATTCAAAGCAGAAATAAACATCTTTACAGCAGAAATAAACATGTTTACTGCAAAAAAACACATTTACAACAGGAATACACATGTTTACAGCAGAAATAAACACATTCAAAGAGAAATAAACATCTTTACAACAGGAATAAACATGTTTACAGCAGAAATAAACACATTCAAAGTAGAAATAAACATGTTTACAGCAGAAATAAACATGTTTACTGCAAAACTAAACACATTTGCAACAGGAATAAACATGTTTACAGCAGAAATAAACACATTCAAAGCAAAAATAAACATGTTTACAGCAGGAATAAACATGTTTACAGCAGAAATAAACACATTCAAAGCAGAAATAAACATCTTTACAACAGGAATAAACATGTTTACAGCAGAAATAAACACATTTCGATGGGAAAAAACATGTTTACAGCAGAAATAAACACATTTACGATGGGAAAAAACATGTTTACAGCAGAAATAAACACATTCAAAGCAGAAATAAACATCTTTACAGCAGAAATAAACATGTTTACTGCAAAAAAACACATTTACAACAGGAATAAACATGTTTACAGCAGAAATAAACACATTCAAAGCAGAAATAAACATCTTTACAACAGGAATAAACATGTTTACAGCAGAAATAAACACATTCAAAGTAGAAATAAACATGTTTACAGCAGAAATAAACATGTTTACTGCAAAACTAAACACATTTGCAACAGGAGTAAACATGTTTACAGCAGAAATAAACACATTCAAAGCAAAAATAAACATGTTTACAGCAGGAATAAACATGTTTACAGCAGAAATAAACACATTCAAAGCAGAAATAAACATCTTTACAACAGGAATAAACATGTTTACAGCAGAAATAAACACATTCAAAGTAGAAATAAACATGTTTACAGCAGAAATAAACACATTTAAAGCAGAAATAAACACATTTGCAACAGGAGTAAACATGTTTACAGCAGAAATAAACACATTTAAAGCAGAAATAAACATGTTTACAGCCTGGTTCAAACATCATTTTAGGTTTAATAGGTCAAGTTTTCCTTCATGTTTACTGTGAGGGGGGTGAATTTTTTTTATAACTCATCCTTTTAGATGTTATTTAATCTGGAAATTACACATAAGTAGTGGCGTGTCCTTTTGATTGACAGGCGGCAGACCAGATGCCGGTTTTAGCCGTAGAGGCTAATAGTTAGCCTTCACGGCTAACTCTATTTTGGGATCTATCTTTATAGGTGTGTCTCTCAGAATATGAGAGATACCACCTCACAGTTGTCTGCAGAGATCGGTATCGGTTGGTATCAGAGATTAAGAGTTGGACCATATCGGTATATCAGATATTGGTAAAAAAGCAAATATTGGACATCCCCAGTGAACAATAAATATATAACAAGAGTAAGTGAAAAGGAAATACATAAACTAAAAGAAATAGATTAAAATAAAATAGAATAAAGACATCGGAGGGTTAAATATTGCTGCTGGTGTTCTGGGCTCTGATTGGTTGATCTGAGCTGCAGAGACTTCAGCAAGTTCAGCAGAAAACCATCTTTCATTGATTATTAGTGGAAGTTTCCAGAGTTTTCCTGTAGAAAACGCAGCTCTCTGCACGAAGCACAGTAAGGTCACATCACCATGGCAACCAGTGTCAACACGCATCAATCCTGTTGCACCATCATTCTCAGGAATGTTGTGTAACAGCTGGATGACGAGTGTGAAAATTATGTTTTAACAGAGAGATGACAGCAGAGACCTGGGGAGGGTCTGGAAGTTGGTGGTGGGGGGACGACAAAATTTTTCATGTCGATGCGATACCAGTTCTTTACGGTACTGTTTTTTCTATTTAATTAATACCGATATTGATACCGATACTAATACTGATACTTTTTGTCCCTTTAAAGAAAATAGCATGATTGTAAGTTTGCATTAATATCTTGAATGCAAGTGCAGTACTGAATATAAGTAAAACTTGAGAACAGAAGCACTGGAAAGAAATACTTTAAAAACAATAATAAATTATATTGATGATTTAAATAAAACATGATTAAAAACTTCTCTTCAATTATCACATAACTTAAGTGCAGGTTAAGATTATTTATTATTTAAGATGATTTATTTATTCAGCGGTATATGTTCAAATATAACATGCGTCAGTAATATTATAAATTTACCAAAACATCATCATCATCACTAAAAGTAGCAGCATCCTCATCACATCTGATAGGCTACCACCATCATGTGATACAGAAGCTAGAATCTGATAGGCTACCACCATCATGTGACACAGAAGCTAGAATCTGATAGGCTACCACCATCATGTGACACAGAGGCTAGAATCTGATAGGCTACCACCATCATGTGACACAGAAGCTAGAATCTGATAGGCTACCACCATCATGTGACACAGAAGCTAGAATCTGATAGGCTACCACCATCATGTGATACAGAAGCTAGAATCTGATAGGCTACCACCATCATGTGACACAGTGACACAGAAGCTAGAATCTGATAGGCTACCACCATCATGTGACACAGAAGCTAGAATCTGATAGGCTACCACCATCATGTGATACAGAAGCTAGAATCTGATAGGCTACCACCATCATGTGACACGGAGGCTAGAATCTGATAGGCTGCTTTCACCATTTCATTGACGAAAACTCTGAGAAATTAAAACAAATCGCATGTTTTCTGTACAGTAGTATCACAATACTCAAAAAAGTATTGATTCCAATATTTTGTCTTGCAACTCCACAGTATCAATATCCCATCCTGATCTGGAGGACCTGAGGACAGTCTGGAGCTTCAGTTTCTGCTCCTGCTGCCTCATCATCATCGTTTTCATCGTTCTGCTTCTCCTGTGAGCTCCTCTTCCTCCGGGGCAGCAGATTGTTGCTTCATTCAAGCATAACGAAGGCAGCGAGGAGTTGTTGCCACCGTCTGACCCGCGCTGGTAATGAGTGTCATCTGCTCCTGCTTGTGGAGACCTCTGCAGCATCAGCTGATAGTCATGTTTGTTGTCCTGGCTGAGGGTAAACAGGAGGAAACAGAGCGCCTACACATGAGGCCTCTCAGCCAGACAACATCCGATCGCTCTCCTCATTTTCTCTGTTACAGTAAAGCCATGCTGCATGGCGTTCTGGGCTGCAGCAGTCTGGGATGAATGGAGGCCATTCAGGATGAGGATGAGGATGAGGAGGGGGATCTGCCCTGTTTTTATTTGCAGCGCAGATTTCATCTCCCAGTTTTCACAGCAGTGTGAGAAATCAATAAAGATGACTGACTAGGTTTTATCACTGCGGGGAGATTTATACGTTCAGCCTGATAATGTGGAGAAAAGCTGAAAGATGCAGCTATAAAGCTGCTGTGTTGTTTTACTCAGACTGAGGGGGGGCTGTTTGTGTATCAGTCATATAATTCCCCTCATTTAGCATCTTTTTTGCTCCGTTAGCTAAACATGTTGTTATCTGAGTGAAAGCAGCAGGCTGACAGCGGCTCCTTGGCCCTCGTGACTCAGGAAAAGCCCGTTTCACCCCCGACCTTCGTCATCATCCACCACACCGCCTCGCAGGGCAGACAATCGGGGGATCAAGGCCAGCCAGGAGAAATCCTGTCCCCACACATGAAAGAGGATGCTCGCCGTGATCTCTCCCCCCTCACTGCCAGGAATTCAATTTCACCCAGCGAACATCTGCCAGAGATAACTGCAACATAAACACGGGAGAGATCAGGCCTGTTTCCTGATCACCAGCAGCCTTAATTACCTCACCGCCACCAGCACGCCCCCCCCCCCCCCCCCTCCCCCCCCCCCCAACCCACCACCTTCATCACCAGCAGAGACAAGGACGAGATGCAGCGGAAGATATGAAACGTTCTGATGCTGACTGAGATTAAAGGTTCTGATGCTGACTGGGATTAAAGGTTCTGATGCTGACTGGGATTAAAGGTTCTGATGCTGACTGGGATTAAAGGTTCTGATGCTGACTGGGATTAAAGGTTCTAGATGCTGACTGGGATTAAAGGTTCTGATGCTGACTGGGATTAAAGGTTCTGATGCTGACTGGGATTAAAGGTTCTGATGCTGACTGGGATTAAAGGTTCTAGATGCTGACTGGGATTAAAGGTTCTAGATGCTGGCTGAGATTAAAGGTTCTGATGTTGACTGGGATTAAAGGTTCTAGATGCTGGCTGGGATTAAAGGTTCTAGATGCTGACTGGGATTAAAGGTTCTGATGCTGGCTGGGATTAAAGGTTCTCATGCTGACTGGGATTAAAGGTTCTGATGCTGACTGGGATTAAAGGTTCTAGATGCTGGCTGGGATTAAAGGTTCTAGATGCTGGCTGGGATTAAAGGTTCTGATGCTGACTGGGATTAAAGGTTCTAGATGCTGGCTGGGATTAAAGGTTCTGATGATGACTGGGATTAAAGGTTCTGATGGTGACTGGGATTAAAGGTTCTGATGATGACTGGGATTAAAGGTTCTAGATGCTGGCTGGGATTAAAGGTTCTTATGCTGGCTGGGATTAAAGGTTCTAGATGCTGGCTGGGATTAAAGGTTCTGATGATGACTGGGATTAAAGGTTCTGATGATGACTGGGATTAAAGGTTCTAGATGCTGGCTGGGATTAAAGGTTCTAGATGCTGGCTGGGATTACAGGTTCTGATGGTGACTGGGATTAAAGGTTCTGATGATGACTGGGATTAAAGGTTCTAGATGCTGACTGGGATTAAAGGTTCTGATGGTGACTGGGATTAAAGGTTCTAGATGCTGGCTGGGATTAAAGGTTCTGATGCTGATTGAGATTAAAGATTCTGGATGCTGAATAGGATTAAAGGTTCTAGATGCTGGCTGGGATTAAAGGTTCTAGATGCTGACTGGGATTAAAGGTTCTCATGCCGACTGGGATTAAAGGTTCTGATGCTGACTGGGATTAAAGGTTCTGGATGCTGACTGGGATTAAAGGTTCTGATGATGACTGGGATTAAAGGTTCTGGATGCTGGCTGGGATTAAAGGTTCTTGATGCTGACTCGGATTAAAGGTTCTGGATGCTGACTGGGATTAAAGGTTCTAGATGCTGACTGGGATTAAAGGTTCTAGATGCTGGCTGGGATTAAAGGTTCTAGATGCTGGCTGGGATTACAGGTTCTGATGGTGACTGGGATTAAAGGTTCTAGATGCTGACTGGGATTAAAGGTTCTGATGCTGACTGGGATTGAAGGTTCTAGATGCTGACTGGGATTAAAGGTTCTGATGCTGACTGGGATTGAAGGTTCTAGATGCTGACTGGGATTAAAGGTTCTGGATGCTGACTGGGATTAAAGGTTCTAGATGCTGACTGGGATTAAAGGTTCTAGATGCTGACTGGGATTAAAGGTTCTAGATGCCGACTGGGATTAAAGGTTCTGATGGTGACTGGGATTAAAGGTTCTAGATGCTGGCTGGGATTAAAGGTTCTGATGCTGATTGAGATTAAAGATTCTGGATGCTGAATAGGATTAAAGGTTCTAGATGCTGGCTGGGATTAAAGGTTCTAGATGCTGACTGGGATTAAAGGTTCTCATGCTGACTGGGATTAAAGGTTCTGATGCTGACTGGGATTAAAGGTTCTGGATGCTGACTGGGATTAAAGGTTCTGATGATGACTGGGATTAAAGGTTCCGGTTTCATAAACAGGTGAACATGCAAACGATCTGATCATGGTGGGGTGGGTGGGATGGTGGGTGGGATGGTGGGCGGGAAGGTTCTGATGTGCTGGGATTAAAGTCTACAGGGCGGACTTAATTTTTCAGGTCTAATCAAGTCTTCTTACTTCGCAGGTTTGTAAATCTTCATTCTTGAGTCCTTCATTATTTGTTCCTGTGCAGTTGTGGATGCAGTCTCTTCCTCCATATCAGCCACATGTTCAGACGAAGCTCTCCACCGTCAGATCAGAGGTTTTGTCGTTGGCTGAAATCACTGCTGCTGAAGGCTTCATTATGGTTGAGGTGATGCAGAGTTCCCCCTCCTGGCCTGAGTCACGTCTCACACATGTTATTAGGAAACCATGTTTACGGCAACCTGCAGCGGCGTGCTGGAAAACCACGGCCACGCTGCTTTACATGTCAAACTTCTGGTGCTTCTGGGTGGCGCTGAGGTTCAGGAATCGCTGAACAGACGAAGGAAGGCTGTTTTCTGACCATGGAAACCTGGTTTTCACATTATCTATTTCAGCCAGCTTGCTCATTCTTTCCTCGTGCTGCTGCAGCAGCAATGGATCAAAATTTCCTAATTAAGGACTTTAAAAGACAAGTCACAGAAATACCGCACAAATCTGCCAGTGCAGGACAAATACATCCATCTGAGAGGAAAAGTTAAAGAGCAAAGTGGTTTGGCTCCGCTCTGACTCATCTCAGATTAAAACTGAGGCGGCAGCTGTTGGAGCTGGTAAATAAATAAATATTCGATATGATGATAAAATGAAGAGTAGAAAAAACTGAGCTCTGATCTGTTCTTCAGTTTTTCGCTTTCTTTCCTGATCTTTTAGTTCTGCTGAGCTGTCGGATCAATTGATGATCTACTGAAGTAAAAACCGCAGAACTTCAGGAAAAAATCTGTTTTCTGCAGACATCTGAAACACAGGAATAATATCGCTTATATGACATTAAATTTTAGTTGTTTTATCTGCTGTGTGAAACCTTCCTGCTCTGCCTCATCTTCATCAGTCCAACTTTTAGAACCGTCTTCATTCCTGGTGTCACAGAAGCAGCAAGCTGTTGGAAACATTCCTGATATTTTATATTGACATGATGGCATGAAACAGTTGCTGCAGTTCTCATGATGAGAATCTCTCATTCCACCTCATCATGTTGAGAAACTCTCCGTTCCACCTCATCGTGATGAGAATCTACCGTTCCACCTCATCGTGATGAGAATCTCATTCCACCTCATCATGATGAGAATCTCCCGTTCCACCTCATCACGATGAGAATCTCCTATTCCAGCTCATCATGATGAGAATCTCCCGTTCCACCTCATTGTGATGAGAATCTCCCGTTCCACCTCATTGTGATGAGAATCTCCCGTTCCACCTCATCATGATGAGAATGTCCCGTTCCACCTCATTGTGATGAGAATCTCCCGTTCCACCTCATCATGATGAGAATGTCCCGTTCCACCTCATTGTGATGAGAATCTCTCATTCCACCTCATTATGATGAGAATCTCCCGTTCCACCTCATCATGATGAGAATCTCCCTTTCACCTCATCATGATGAGAATCTTCCATTCCACCTCATCATGATGAGAATCTCCCATTCCACCTCATCATGATGAGAATCTCCCGTTCCACCTCATCATGATGAGAATCTCCCATTCCACCTCATCATGATGAGAATCTCCCGTTCCACCTCATCATGATGAGAATCTCCCATTCCAGCTCATCATGATGAGAATCTCCCGTTCCACCTCATTGTGATGAGAATCTCCCGTTCCACCTCATCATGATGAGAATCTCCCGTTCCACCTCATTATGATGAGAATCTCTCATTCCACCTCATCATGGTGGGAATCTCTCATTCCACCTCATCATGATGAGAATCTCCTATTCCACCTCATCGTGATGAGAATCTCATTCCACCTCATCATGATGAGAATCTCCCGTTCCACCTCATCATGATGAGAATCTCCCGTTCTACCACATCATGATGAGAATCTCCCGTTCCACCTCATTATGATGAGAATCTCCTATTCCACCTCATCATGGTGGGAATCTCTCATTCCACCTCATCGTGATGAGAATCTCATTCCACCTCATCATGATGAGAATCTCCCGTTCCACCTCATCATGATGAGAATCTCCCCGTTCCACCTCATCATGATGAGAATCTCCCGTTCCACCTCATTATGATGAGAATCTCTCATTCCACCTCATCATGGTGGGAATCTCTCATTCCACCTCATCATGATGAGAATCTCCTATTCCACCTCATCGTGATGAGAATCTCATTCCACCTCATCATGATGAGAATCTCCCGTTCCACCTCATCATGATGAGAATCTCCCGTTCTACCACATCATGATGAGAATCTCCCGTTCCACCTCATTATGATGAGAATCTCCTATTCCACCCTCATCGTGATGAGAATCTCCCATTCCACCTCATTATGATGAGAATCTCCCGTTCCACCTCATTATGATGAGAATCTCCCCGTTCCACCTCATCATGATGAGAATCTCCCCATTCCACCTCATCATGATGAGAACCTCCCATTCCACCTCATCATGATGAGAATCTCTCATTCCGCCTCATCG